>CABFOW010003565.1:25310-48143 GCA_902141385.1 Timema californicum
CCCCCCCCCACTATCACCCATTTATGAGTACTTGTTTCATGGCACGACTTACAATCCTTATGAATAAAGCACACATTGAAACATAACTTAGGATGAATGTTTATAAACCTGAGTAATTAAACCTACTGTCAAAATTATAGAACACACATATTAAAATAAATTTAAGACTCTTTAGTTAAATATTTTGTCACCTGTTATTATTAACATTGTTGTAATTGCCATAAAAACCTAAATACCCCCATACACGTTAAATACCTCAAATAAAAATATTAGCAAAAGACAAATGTACTGAAGAAGAAATTACTGCTTTGTCTTACATATTTTTTATTTTTGGTGTGAGCTCATCCTAATAATTTGATATCGGTAAAATAATTGTTGTACCTTTGGCTTTGACTCCTTCATAAATAGCTAAAGTATGCTAATTATTAAAAACAAATTGACTGCAATAAAATGCTCCAATACAGATTACTTCATGGGAAGCTTCTTTGACGTTGTTAATTAATATTTAAATAAATTTGTCAATCTAAATTACAAATATTGATCATAAAGAATAAAAAAAAGTATAATATATTTTTAAAATACTGTTATGAAGCCGACTCCACCCAGAATTGCTTACGACCCCGCAGCCCTGGTTGTAGGTGGATGTGCAACTATTAACGCCGCAAGCTGTTGCAAAACTGCCACTTGTATCCTGTCCCAACACTGGCGCTTAGGGTACGGTTTATCTAGGAGCAAACCGTCGACACAACTCGGCCACGAATCCAACCCGAGGGAAGTGTTATAGCAGGACCAGGACTTATCCTTCAGTTTCCTGTGATATCACATTTCCTCTTAGAACCAGAAATGTCCAAACCGTGAGCCACTTGCCTTTCACATGTGTTAGGGGTGCCACAGTTTTACAGCGTACTCTAATTTACAAAGATGCCCTCCCGTGTTTCTGAGGGTACGATGAGCTAGTTTTGGCCCTGGACCCCACCTTTGAATTTATGCTACTATGCCCTTGGGCACAAACCGATATACACCAGATACACGGCCTCCAGGTTAAAATGGTTGCGCTTTCTGGAGAGTTCGAGTCTTTCAACACAGGGATCGCTATGTGCAGTCCTTTATAACAACATCGCTATCAAGTGGGTGCATTTTAAAAAATGGTTTAACTAGAGCTCAGAAAAAAGAAAAATTATCTTCTAGTATCGATCAGTTGTCTACCATTGTCTTTGAAACTGTCTTTCCGGCTTGTGGCCTTTACGACGGACATGTTGAAAGTGATTTGTTTATAAATATATCACTTGGAAGTGCTGACCTCACCGAGGAGTGCAACTAGCGGTCCTCAGTGCCCGAGGACTGAACCTGCCTCAAAAAGAAGCGCAGTAGAACTCCCGGGTAGCTATCAGAAAGGGAGCATTTCAGGAGTAATCTAACCACATTTGCGTGGAAAACTATTTAGGATAAACGGTATTTTAACAGAGACTGGATTAAATTTAAATTAATTTTAAAGATTAAATGGCATTACAAACTAACCATGTATTCTTAATGGATAATTTAGAAATTAAAAGTAGTTTATTCGACAACAACAAAAACCTTATCTTTGACTTAGACTTTGTTTCACATTTTTAACGCTTCGCTTCAACTTTTCATTTAGAAAGCGACATTTTACTGTTTTGTTTAGTAGTATTTTTTTGGCATGTTCTATCCAAGTTGAGGTCTGCCAGTCAACGGTAAGTACTGGCGCCATAGTAGGTAGGTTTGATGATGGCAAGTGTATCAGAGTATGTTTCTAAACAGACCCGGTACAGCTGTCGTTGAAGAGAGGACAGTCACTTGCACTCCTCTGCCAACACTATTGCGGCTACACTTAATCTAACATTAACCTCCTCCTCCTTATCCTTTAGATTAAGTAATTTTAATAAACCATGAGGTCAATGGTAATAACACATTTGAAATTGTTAATATTTCCCAAATATTGTTACCACTGGTACAAACATTGTGTACCAAAGTAACAAAAAATATAAACTGAAGGTCCAAAAGTAAGTTAAGTTGATTATAACTTTGATAGGAAGAATCTTTTTAAAAAAATGTAGTTTTTTGTGTCCAACATTGAAAATTATTATTATTAGCACCGCGTCTTACTACCCGTTCTGGTTATACGCACTTACGCTAATGTGTAATGGTAGGGTGATTGTGAGATGAAATGGAGGACCTACAGTTTAACGTGGAATCCGAACCACGGTGGAGGCCTGGCATTCCCCACATTCATAAGATGTCTTGTCAGAGGTGAAGGAAGGGTTTGGTGATCAGATAAATCTGTGCCGGGACCGAGGATTGAACCCCGGACCCCCAGTACAGAAGTCCGACACCTTACCCCTAGACCACTAAAAACTTGTTTATCCACAAAACTACTTTTGGTAAGTGTGTTTGTAACTAGCTTATGACTTGATATCTGGAAAATAAATAACTTGCCCTTTTTTTAAATTGAGTTGTTTTGGATGAACTGGTTTCTGGTGTACATGGCTTTCTTGCTTTGATTTTTAAAAAAAGAAAATTTTTAAAACAAATTGTGTGTTTTTTTAAAAATATGTTTGATATGTCAATTTAATTAGAAAGCATTGTGTTTTAGTTTCATTTTATTAATGAGACTGCACAATTAAAAGGACTACTTGTTAGTGAACTATATTAAAACTTTAAAATCAACTAGTAACATAATTTTAGGTGTCCTATTTACATTTCAAATTGTAACAGATTGAAACAAAAATTAAAAAGTTCAAAAATGACTAAACTTTTTTTTAATGAATTTAAAAAATACTACTCACAGGAAATTGTCCTTTTTGTGTACTTATCCAAATTTAGTTTGAAAGTAATCCAAGTGTTGCACTACTCAGCCTGTAGTGGGGAAGGTTGACTTGGTTTATCAACAATGGTCACTGCTTCAACACCACCGTTTCTTAAAGTAGGCGCGGGGGTAGAGGGGTGAGAGGAAATATCGCTGAAAATAGGAGGGGAGCGGAAACACGACTTACCCCAAGTGGAAAGAAAATGGAGGGGGGAAGAGCTCAACATTCGCAACAGCCTTTGCATTAGAAACACGGAAACCAGTTTATTTGTATGGAAGTCTTAGTATAAAGACAACCTTATGTACACTTAACGCCAAATAAAACCGTGTGACCTTCAATTTGTGACATTATCGTGCGTCTGTCTGAAAATAAATAATTGTGTCTTTCACACGCACCGGTGGATACGCGCTCCTGGTTTAATTGTCACATCAAGTTAGCCCGCCATATTAGAATGGTTACAATGGACAACACAAAAGCTGAATTTCTGGCACATAATACACACAAACTTAGCACAATAGACTGTACCTATAAAAAACCTATTTGGAGAATGCCGTAGGCTATCTTGCTGTACCTTTCGTTTACCCTGCATGTTAGCTATCTTACCCACACGATGATTATTCCAACACGTCAGCATTTTCAAACCGTTTCCGCCATTGTTATCTCACACGCGTGAGAGACAATTTTAGGATATTCTTAATTTGTTTTTCACGTTATAAAATAGCATCAGTAATAATAATTGCCAATTTGTTCAAATCTGAGAAAAGGAAGAACATGTCGAAATTTCCGTTTGTTTTATAATTCTTTACTTGTAAAATTTAACTGTCGTTATTGAATGATCATAATATTAGTGTAAACAATTTTATGAAGGCTTCAGAAAGTTTTTTTTATGGTAACAAAAGCTCCTTCTCTGTCTAAACTGTTTGGGAACCTCATCTCTTGTGGAACATCTTATAATATACGACCCTAGTGTAATCCGTCAAGATAAGACCGAGAACCTTCCAGGGTGAGTACGTGTCAGTGTTTTCTGTTTTGCCGGTAACGGTGTTCGAATCCCGGCCAGTGGCGTAGCAAGGGCATTTGATGTCCAGAGTGGATCTCGATTTTAGTGCCTTCTACCCGGCGTGCAAACCAAATTCTTATTTGAAACTTATTAAGACCTTAAATAAAAATAAGGCTATAAAACCAATTTTGTCAAAAAGGCAGCAATGTAGCAAGCTTCAACCTAATACGATGTGGTGCTAAAGCAGAGAACTCCTAATTTAAATGAAGGCAGCTAAATAATTATCAATAACATTAGGCTTTCAATAGTTTTTTTATAATAAAAATAATATTATAATTTTTTTTTTAACTTTCATAAATATTTTTTCAACTGATTTTAAATTTTCTTAACGCAGAATGACACTTCTTGTGAATCNCCCACCTCCTCTTAAATACACTGATCCCAACCAGATGTTTTAGTCCTAACCTGTTTCCCCACTCTTCCTCCAGGCAAATGCGAAAACATTTCTTCTAAATCATACCTTACATTTCTCTACTCCATTAGCGTGAAACAATTTTCGCCGCGTTTTACTACTCGCCCACATATAATAATTACACCGAGGAGGGTTGAATTTTAGGAAGGAATGTGTCCGAATTCGTGGGGTGGAAAACCACCGAAGAAGAAAATAACCTCAGTACACCTAATTGGGCTTCGAACCCCGATTTTCTCCGTCATTGGCAGTCCATTCCAACATGAGAGTAACGCGACCGCCCACCCCGATGCAGGTTTATTGGGTTATGTGCGCGTTCAAAACACACACCTTTTATATTAGTGCCCGACTTACTAACTAGCTTAACATAGTGCACAACTCCTAATAGTATAAACCACCTCTGACAAGACTTCTTGTGAATGTGGGGAATGCCAGGCCTCCACAATGGTTCGGATCCCACGTTAAACTGTAGGTCCTCCATTTCATCTCACAAATCACCCTACCATTACACATTAGTGTGAGTGCGTATAACCCGAACGGGTAGTAAGACACGGTGCTAATAATAATAATAATAATAATAATAATAATAATAGTATAAACCGGACGGTTAGTAAGCCGCGTTGGGTTGTGGGGAGGTCTTTATCTTATTCTCATTCTACATACGTTCTGTGATAGTTCGTTGTGTTTTGTTTGTGTCTTTCTGCCAGAGTCCTACTATATATGGCAGGGAAATAAAAGATATTTTATATGGTTCTTTGTGTGAAAATCTGGCTGTAGCTGGATTATAATGCTAAATGTGTATTCATATTCCATTCACGGCCAGTTGGATCTCTTCTTGGCTGGCTCGTAAGTTGCCTGTTTGTTGTACTTCATGCAAATTGCAAGCAGTCCAGCATTATTGGTTATTGGTTATGGTTCTTGTCCTAGTAAACATTTTAAGGTAACTACAGTAGACCCGTGGCTTCTTTGGTGCTGACTGACAGTTCATAGCTGACTTCTGACAGCCAACATTTAGGTATATACCTAAAATTTGACTGTCATAAGTGACAGCTGCTAAACACATGTTTTTACAGATCCTATGGTTTGGCATAGGGCTACGTAATTTGACCTGGTAGCTTTTTAAAGCTGTCAACTGTCAGCTGTGAGCTGTCAGTCAGCACCAAAGAAACCATGGGGCTACTGTACAATAAACTTAGTCAGCAAGCAACTCTCAAAAGAGTTGCGTAACCAAAAGGAACCTAAACAAAAACTTTACAGATGTTATATAGTTTAACCGCTTACATTTCGTATTTGAATATTACACCTTCCTATAATAATTTTAATGACTATAAAATTTAAAGCTATAACCTCGACAAGCATTGTGATTCCACACGACCTTGCAGATTGGAAACCCTTGGTTTTTGTTGAAGGGCTGTAAAGGAGTCCTTGGGTCTTGGGGAAAGGGCTAAGTTGGGTAGATTTTTCTTGGGAAGGGGGTGGGGAATGGAAAATTCCGACCAGTGACGTAACCGTCTCGTTGCAAGACCTCAAAACAGCCCTGCCGCTGGAGACGGGTTTTACAGGAGGCCGACTAGGCACAGTGCCAAGGGCCTACGAACTCTTTAGGGTTTACCAACCTTTTACGATCTACAATAATTCATTTGAAAATATTAATAAACAAAATAAAATCCAAAATAAGAAAATATGGCAAATTTTAATTTGAAATATTTATTTTTATATTTGAATGACAAAAACAATTTAAGTCGTCACGTTTCTCAACAGCCTTAATAATACAATCACAGACACAGTAGTGTAAGTTTAGTATAATTATACTTTCGGTTTAATGTTTAAATGTTCACTTTGTGACATGTTGTATATTCAAATTCAGAAGTTATTGTGTGGGTGACCTGGTGGTCTAGGGGTAAGGTGTCGAACTTCTGTGCTGGGGGTCCGGGGTTCAATCCTCGGTCCCGGCACAGATTTATCTGATCACCAAACCCTTCCTTCACCTCTGACAAGACGTGTATTAATCACAACTTGTGAATGTGTATTAATCACAACTTGTGAATGTGTGGAATGCCAGGCCTTCATCGTGGTTCGGATTCCACGTTAAACTGTAGGTCCTCCATTTCATCTCACAATTACCCTACCATTACGTCGTCGATTGTCGACTTTCGCACATAATTTTCAATTAAAAATAGTGAAAGTGACGACAATCGTTGCTGCTGCATTGTTGAGTAAAAATATCGGCCACAAAAGCTTTTAGAAATAAAAGTGCCTATAGCCTATGAAGGTCTTAAAACGGCCCTGCAGTAGAGGATTAAAAAATAGCATGTAATGTCGCGAAATGAAGACCATTTCGTGTCTAAAGTCGTATAAAAATATGACATTCGTGAATTTAACATTATTTTGTTTAGATCGGGGGGGTGGGAGGGCTATTTATTCCCATTGAGCGAGTGATAGATTGTTAATCTTGTAAGCTTGTCACATTGTCATTGTTGGGTCGGTAGATAAGCTTGTTTCAACTGCTGGTGGACGGTCAGGGCTATTGTAGCGAAAGAAATGACAAGGAAATGGACAAACTGAAACTATAAGTGTGAAAATATGTTATTATGTAGAGGTAGGACATAGTAATTTTTTTAAAGGGGTCCTTTCGATGGCTTACTATTTATCTGAGAAGTCTGAGACTTGGAGTATTCTTTCAGGAAATGTCCCCGAAGATCGGTAACGGATGGTCCTGCTCGTGTAAGTTACTGTGAACGGACAGAATTAAATGTGGCCGTATTCGTTGCGGTATGATCGCTTGTTTTATTGACCTGTAAATATTCTACACAGGTACCTTTAGCAACATTGGTTTATGCCATACGGTATGATTAGTGATGTCACAGGCCAAGAAGATTGTCAGCTTCGGCCGACACACAATGCTTATAACTACTCTATGACAAACACACATCTACCTTCAACTCTCTTCTTACCATGCTATGCTTTCTCCCACCACCCCTGTCCTCCATGCTATGCTTTCTCCCACCACCCCTGTCCTCCACGCTATGCTTTCTCCCACCACCCCTGTCCTCCACGCTATGCTTTCTCCCACCACCCCTGTCCTCCATGCTATGCTTTCTTCCACACCCCCTGTCCTCCATGCTATGCTTTCTCCCACCACCCCACCACCACCCCTGTCCTCCACGCTATGCTTTCTCCCACCAGCCCTGTCCTACCATGCTATGCTTTCTTCCACACCCCCTGTCCACCATGCTATGCTTTCTTCCACACACCCTGTCCTACCATGCTATGCTTTATCCCACCACCCCTGTCCTACCACGCTATACTTTCTCCCACCACCCCTGTCCTACCATGATATGCTTTCTCCCACCACCACCCCTGTCCTCCACGCTATGCTTTCTCCCACCAGCCCTGTCCTACCATGCTATGCTTTCTTCCACACCCCCTGTCCAATGCTTTCTCCCACCACCCCTGTCCTACCATGTTATGCTTTTTCCCACCACCCCTGTCCTCCATGCTATGCTTTCTCCCACCACCCGTCCTACCATGCTATGCTTTCTTCCACACCCCCCTGTCCTCCATGCTATGCTTTCTTCAACACCCCTGTCCTCCATGCTATGCTTTTTCCCCACCACCCCTGTCCTCCATGCTATGCTTTCTCCCACCACCCCTGTCCCCTGTATTACCATGCTAAGTCTCCTTCAACCCTCATAAGACGCGGTGCTAATAATAATAATAATATAGTACTGTAGAAACAAAGCTACCGTAGTATTCCGGTAAGGAGAAGCGTATCCAAGTCTCATAAAAGCTACTCGATATACTTTCATGTATTCATACAGCAAGTCATATGCTCTGCAGCTGTCACTAGTGATGGATATTATCAGTACCTATTAAATAACAATAATAATTATAATTATTATATGTTATCATTATTGTTGGCAACAAAAAATGTTTGTATTGTCAAAGAAGTTTCCTTCTGTAGTTGGGAAAATATCTTTTAGAAAACAGGGACATATTTTTAACATCCAAAATGATAGTATTTTCCTAGTCATACATTATTAATGTGTTATGTTAAAGGTATTGGTCATCCATATCACATGATATGACGTAAGTGAAAAGTAAATCTATTAACCAGCCGTCATAAAAGATTGTGAAATTGAAAATGGGGCTACAGTAAAATGCTCTTGTACAGTCCAGCTTTTAAAGGGAAGACACCTGGTGTTGGTTTTCTAAACACGACTACCAGGTTTAGTTCAAGGAGACCAGGATGATAGAGTGAAGGTCGCACAGTTTAGCTGGCAGCGGTCACTAGGAAGACGCCACTACTTCTCGTTACCTTGGTCGGTTTAGAAGGGGGGGTGGAAGGGAGGGTTATTACTGTATGATCGATCAACGGTAAAAGGAGAATGAAACATTTTTGAGTGATCTTTTTTAAAAAAAAAAGTGTTTATGCAGATTGTTAAAATACTGATAAGTACAGTAGCCCCGTGGCTTCTTTGGTGCTGACTGACAGTTCACAGCTGACTTCTGACCGTCAACATTTAAGTATATACCTAAATTTTTACTGTCAGAAGTGACAGCTGCTAGACACATTTTTGCTGATCATCTGGTTCGGCGTAGGGATACGTAATTTGGTCTGGTAACTTTTCAAAACAGTCAGTCAGCACCAAAGAAGCCATGGGGCTATTGTAGTTAGTAGCTGTAAGCTATAAAATGTATTGAAAGTCAATTTTCTTACAAATTGACTTATATGACAGTTAGAAAAGTTACTGGATTGACTTTCATGTATTCATACATCAAGTCATGTGATAGATATCATCAATACTTATAAGATAACAATTATAATATAACCCGCTTCGGTTGCCGCGCGGTCTAACACACTACTCTGGCAGTGGACTAACTTGCCGATGACGAGGAGATCCAGGTTTGAATCTCTGTCGGGTGTACCGTGTGGTTCTTCCACTCTCCCTCCAAGCAAATGTGGATACACTTTCTTTAACATGCCTAATATCTAAAACCATTGGTGTAAACAGTATATAACCCAAACGGGTACTAAGAGGCAGTGATGATTATAATGGTAAAAGTATTATTTATTTACTTATTTAGCACCGCGTATTACTACCCATTCGGGTTATATGCTTAAAAATAAATAATTATGCTAATGGGCTAGGAATTGAGAAGGTTGAATTCGGAGGAAATGAACCCAAATTTGTGTGGAAGGAGAGTAGAAAACCATTTAGGAAAAACCACCGCCAGTTCACCTGAATGAGATTCGAACCTCAACCTCCCCATCCTCGGCAGTCTAGCTCAGCACAAACCTAGCGCGTTAGCTAACTACACCATTGAGGCAGGTAATATAATAGTAAAATATAATTAATATTAATTATATAATAGTAAAATATATTAATATTGACCACATGAAAAAGTTTGTTCCTTCTATAAAGGTGCTCCTAATGTCCATTTATAAGAAAATGTAGGCATGTAATTATATATTAAATAATATCTGGTCAATCAAATAGTTAACAACTGAATCAACCAAAATATAAAAAGGTGGCAGCTTAGAACAATTATTATTCTGTGAAACAGGTTCACTGGGACAAGACGGTGTCCAGTTATGGTAGGACCCAAGTTAAAGGTCAACCAGTTTGCAAATCGCCTACAGTCAGCTACAAAATCTTGGACACAAAGAAACAAAACACATGGGATCGCAACGAACTCTCATGGTTTGGTGAAGGCCACGAGGTTAAAGCCTCAGCTGGGGGCTACAGTCCAAGTTTCATTAGAAGGTTCTTTTAGAATATTCAAACATAGTTTACATGTGGTAAAATTTTAATCGTCAGTAGTGATCAGAGGTCCTGAGTTCAACTCCCAGCTTCTTAAGATTTTTCAGTGAAGCAGCGAGTCTGGAATAATAATAATATTTAGCACCGCGTCTTACTACCCGTTCGGGTTATACGCCTTAAGTACTAATTACGCTAATAGATTGGGAATTGGGAAGGTTGAATTAGAGGAAGTGAACCCACACTTGCGTGGAGGGAGAGTGGAAAACCATTTAGGAAAAACCACCCCCAGTTCACCCGACAGAGATTCGAACCTCGATCTCCCCGTCCTCAGCAGTCGAGCTCAACACGACAAGCGCGTTAGCCAACTACGCCACCGAGGCGGATAGTGAGTCTGGAACGAGGTCAAATGAGGAGCTACTTGAATAAATAAGTAACAGCTCTGGTCTAGAAAATTGAGATTAGAGACCGGAGGTTTTGTTGTGCTGACTACATGACACCCTATATCCACATACAGTGGTGACCACTCTGTCAGTATAGCTCACTTACGCCATGGAGTTTTTTTAAAATCAAACAATTAGGCCTAACTAGAGTTGGGACGACTCCATTATTTTACAAATCCAAATCTAAATTTTACCTTTAAATCCAGAAACTCAAATCCGAATCCAAATCTTGGAAAAAATTATGAACATAAGGAAATATAAATATAATAGAATAATATAAAATACAGAGTAACTAGATGTTAACATTCTTTCTTATAATCCATTGATTAGAATATTCACACATACAAACCTCAAATCTCACTTGAAATAAGATTCCTTAAGAAATTGAGTCTCATCAAAAAATTTCTCAACTCCTCGAATCTTGTATATCCTTAAGGATTTGAGGGATTCAGGGTACCATCCTTATAAATAACATAATTATTATCATTAGTGTAGGCAACGGATACCGGATTTTCAATACATTAATTTCCAGTATTTCTCCATTGAGACAATCCCACCTGTCCTCCCCTCTGGGAAGATGGGCGGTAGCACCACGTCACAACCTAGTCACATTTATAAGTTGTGTCACAAATTTGTCTTGATTTCATAAGGATTATATTTGATAACTAATCGTGAAATTCCAAACACTAGACTGCACACAAAACTAAACATCTGCTTCCACAAAATAAAGTTGAACAATACATTATATTAAATGTATTATTTAATAAAACATCTCATAAAAACACTATATAATATATATAATTTGTTTTTTTTACAAATACACATTAACCATTATTGTTCACATGATAAGTCCACCCGGTAATAAATATTGTTTGATGGCCGGGGTTTGGTCGTGGATGATTCGTCCAACGGATCAAAGTCTACGACCAGAACAAGATGCTTCCCGCCATTATGACGCAACAAAACGCAACATAAGGACTCTTCCTTTCTCCGATTCGAGCACATTTCCAAAATGTTCCTAGTAATCTGAAATACAATCAACAATGAAAGATGGTCAAGCACAAGAAATGAGGTTATAACATCACTCACTTTACATGCTATCCACAAAATATAATTTTATTGTTTAAATTTCACTAACTTAAATCCCTCAATCTGGCTTTTGATTAATCTGAACAGAGGTTAACTTTTTTTTTTACTTACTACATAGGCTAGTATATTATATTAAAAAAAGATGAAAGCAAAACATCTTCATTAAATAATATTTTTTAAAAAAAGAGCATCAAAAGTTCACAAAAGAATATTCTTCAAAACTTGTCCTGTTGTCCACCTTCAGGTATTACTCGCTCAACCAATCAAGTAACATTTGGTTCATTTCCAGTTTAGTTCAATTTTAAATCATATTACAATTTTGTAACATACCGTGTCTAATAAATACATAACTTTTCTCCGCTGGATGTACAGTATTATTTTTATTTTATTTTAGGTAATCCAGACTTTCCCTTCCATCCTTCTACTTTTATTATTATTATTATTATTATTATTAGCACCGTGTCTTACTACCCGTTCGGGTTATACGCACTTACGCTAATGTGTAATGGTAGGGTGATTGTGAGATGAAATGGAGGACCTACAGTTTAACGTGGGATCCGAACCACGGTGGAGGCATGGCANACAAGATGTCTTGTCAGAGGTGAAGGAAGGGTTTGGTAATCAGATAAATCTGTGCCGGGACCGAGGATTGAACCCCGGCCGCCAGCATAGAAGTCTGACACCTTACCCCTAGACCGCCAGGTCACCCCTTCTACTTAATCTGGATTATGGAGGTTTACTGTATTTTATTTAAAAATAGGGCTAACCCACTTTCCTGTAAGTTACATTTTGATTACCGGTACTCCAAAAGATAACTATGAATACCGTGAGAACATTTTGCACCACGACTATCACCTGCTACGTACAGTAAGTACCGGTATATTATATCACTTGAACGACACAGATTTAACTGTTTGATCGACAAAATAACCAAATGTTTTTTATCATTTACTTTAGATTTAAAAATGACATCTGGACACACGAATTGAACCCGGGAACCTTTGTTTTATAAAGCCGATGATCTAACCGGAGCTATTCAGGAGTTGTTCTGTGACCAGAATATGCCAAAAGTCCCGAGTTTGATTCTCGTATCCAATGATATTTAGATGCAGTTACAACCGTAACAAACAAATATAATAGTTTGGCTGTTTAACCCACGATAAAAGTTAATATACCGCTTCATCCCCCCGATAGCTGACAAAAGAGTGAAACAAAAAAAGAAAATTCAGGAGTGCCAACTACAAACATGTTGAATCTATACCTTCATTACTATCATAATATGAGTGAAATGTTTGCTACACATGAATCAGAGCTATCGGAACTCTTTCCGGTCCACCCTGCGGTTGCCAAGACGTAAATCTAGACTGTACTAATGGTACATACCCTACTTTATTCCTGTCCAGTAGACTCGGGAATATCGACCGTATGTATGCACACGTGCATATGAGCAGTAGAATCACGGTCAACAAACTTTGGAAATTGAATAATGCAGACTGAAACCAAAATTGAAAACATAAAAGCACTAGAGCCTACAGCACATATAGTATAATAGTAAAGTAGTAGGTAGGCTACAGTAGTCATTGAGTAGTTATTAATTTACAACAAACAGTCAAATTTTCATGAGGGCCTTTTAGAAAAAAAACAACTTTTTCCCCCGGTCTATTGATAACATTTTACAACATTATTATTTTTATTTTGTAGGAAATGATAATATCTATCAAAAGTGACAGCTGCCACATGACATGACGTATGAGACTGTCAAATTAATTCTAGTAGCTTCGCTAGCCATAGGATTAGGTCTTCCTATGAAAATTGAACTGTATGTAACATTTCCATACTTGATTCAAAGGATAGCAAGTGGGGGTGTACTGGCCTACACGTCATCTGAAGAGCGAGACGCAGACGACGCTTACGTACATGATTCGACCACACCCACGGAAAGGAAGACAATATATTGGAAAGTTAATAATACTATAGTAATAATAATTAGACTTCGAGTTATACGCTTAAGTACTAATTATGCTAATGGGTTAGTTTGTTGGGAAAGTTGAATATGAGGTTAACCCGCATTTGCGTGGAGGGAGAGCGGAAAACCATTTAGGAAAAACCCCTCCCACTTCACCCAAAGAGTTCGAAACTCGATCCCTCCTGCCCCCGGCAGTCTAGCTCAACACGAAACTAGCGCGTTATCTAACTATGCTAAAGAGGCAGTTTATTGAAAAGTTATATTATTACTAACCGTTTGGGTTATACGCACTTACGCTAATGTGTAATGGTAGGGTGATTGTGAGATGAAATGGAGGACCTACAGTTTAACGTGGGATCCGAACCACGGTGGAGGCCTGGTATTTCCCACATTCACAAGATGTCTTGTCAGAGGTGAAGGAAGGGTTTGGTAATCAGATAAATCTGTGCCGGGACCGAGGAATGAACCCCGGCCGCCAACATAAAAGTCAGACACCTTACCCCTAGACCACCAGGTCACCGACAAGTTATAATTCTTGACTTTAAAACTAGGCTACCAATTAAAAGAGTGGAACACAAAAACATGAGATGTGCGTGTTATATATTACATAGTTGATCGGTGGAGGGGGTTTAAGAGGAAACTATAAGATAGTAAAAGAAGGGAAATTGCTAATTTAATTAAAACAAATCGCAAGAATTTTAAATGTTTACACATTTCAAAGACATGTCACAGAAACGTATAATAAACACTTGGATCTCACCATTTCCTTAAAACGAATATTTTTTATAAAAAATAATAATAATACTTTTTCGCAAACGAATATTTTTAATAAAATATAAAATAAAACTCCTTTTCAAGAGTTACATATGAGAAGTTTTAAAGCATTACATAGGATAAGTAAATTTTCATAATCACAGATTAAGTTAACATAACAAACCTAACGAAGAAAATAAAGATCTCTACTTCAGTCTTCAATCATATATTGTGACCAGCACCATAAGAAAAAAAGTTACCAATTATATATAACTTTTGACACTAAGTAATTTTCTTTAACCATGACTGGTTCAAGATACACCTAACTAAGGTAAATAAGCAACTCATCATGATACAGCATGAACTATGTTTTAATAAGGTGTAGTAAATTTATTTAATTTAAAAGAAACAATTTTTAAAACAAATTTAGTCCTAACTTTAATACATTAGTAACTGACCCATTTAAATGTCCAACTAATTATTTAACATAGCGCAAGGATTTGAATAGATTTTTATACGAGTTTCTATGGCTATGGAGTTGGAATAGAAATTTAAATTTTGTTTGTGTACGATCAATAGGTTTGTAATCCTCAAAGTTTTGGATCCTATTGAAGTAAACATTTTCTAGCACAATTAAATGTCAGATGATTCCTAAAGCTCCCACAATTGAGACCTAACCAACTAAATAAACGGTTATATGACTGTGAAAGCCAATTTAGATATATTGAGGTACAAATAATATTGTTATTAAATCACCCAGGAGTGGTAGCTCCCAGTTAATTCTTGTAAAATATAATAAACTATTAAAATAACTGTTTATGTATTCTACCTGTATGTTTGTTTAAATCATAAATTATATACAGAGTATTATATCAATTGCATAATCCAAGCATTTGCAACATTCAAGAAGGGAGGAAGAGAAGAGGTCGACTACTAACAAAGTGGTTACGCAACTTTGTGTTTTCAATGGGAAATTATGATTTGAAAACAGATTATGCAAGGGGTCAAGAGTATAAAAATGATATTCAAAGTGTGAGTGGAGGATTCTTGTATGTTATAATACTTTCCTATGTATAGGTATGTTATATTTTGTTATTTTGTAAATATATGATTTTGTATTGATGATGTGTATAGTTCAGTTGGAGAGAAACATCGCATTGAAGAACATTCTCAATAATAATAAAAACTTAAGTGAATATGGTAAAACTTCCTGCAAACCTATAATCTAAATCAATATGGTCCAAATGGTGGCACAACGCTTCTAATATCCTGAAGGAAAAATCAAAGAGAAACCCTCGGTTGGAGATGTGAAATTAATATGGTTACGATTGCATTTCACTATACTTTTCTTTGATTAATAGAAATATATGTATTTTTTAAAAGTGTGTGTACATGCGTATTTAATAATATATTTTTGAGTGATCAACCTATTCTTGGTAGTATTATTTGACTACTACACAAAGTTGTTGATTGAAACAAATGTAATCAAGTTATTATTGATCTTATTTCAAATCATTATAGTAATCGAACTTTCAATGTCATTTGGTTTATGTATCTTATACGGAAACCAACATACAAATTTATAGTCGACTTTTAATGTATTATAGCGTTAGCAGAATGTAAACAACATGGCAGATAGCTACATAATATTTTAATATGCAGAATGTTCGAAAAGAAACGCAACCCACAGATAATGTGAGTAATATAAAATTGATTCCCGTTGCTTTTATTTTCATTCAGATTCATGTATTCTTAATCATTTCTTTGAATGGGGCTTTTGATAACAATGAGTATTCTAATCAACTTGACACACTGGAAGGGCTAAAGGGGTCTCCATATATCATGCAGTAGACAATAATATCAAATATTACGTTAAAAATGTGTTCGATAGGATGATTCATAGTGTACAGACTGTACACATATGTGCAATACATAGTGACCAATAGATTAAATAAGTCGTGTAATTTACTACTAAACATACACTGCTCCTGAGTTGCGTTTCATTTAGAACATATGTATTAAATATTTTATTTTTATTTATAAAATATTACCTGTGAAACTGAATTGTATATCCTTTAAAGTAAATGTTTATTCACTAAAGTGTGATATTTTGAGGCAGTTAGAGTTTTATGCAAACAGACGTGGGTTCGCACAAGAACATTGAAAGAAACTGTGAGATCTGTCTCCTCAGAATCAAGCTGACGACAAAATTGAGTGCCACACTTTGGTCCTTTGCGGGTAATGTGTACATGTTCATCCAGTTTAATGTAGATAACACTGTATTTTACTAATTTTCTCTCACAAAACCTCAATCTTGACTGCGCCACTGTCTTCATCTTAAATCGTTTTTAGATTGGTTTTTCTAATTTTAACACACAATCTGTAATATAAACATTTCAGAGAATTGGTTAAGCTAGACAGTTAATCACTGATCATGTAAAATTTCGGAACAGCAATCATGCCTTAATTGTAATTTTAAATTTAAGCGTACCGTTTTATTTACAACGTTTCACACTATCTTGGATTTGCAACAGTAAACCTTCAAGTACTTCTTGGTAACGAAACGTTATTATCCCATAAAATGTTTAGGTTTTTTAAAATAAAAATTATGTAGACGATTGTGTTGATGGGATTAAGCATATCAAATTAATTTAACAATAATAAATATTCATAACGTCCATTAATCTAATGCAGAACCCTTATATTAGAGGAACCACCTCCGTGGCCTAGTGGTATGAATTCCTGGCTTCAAGGCCCTAATGACCTCAGTGTGTCAATGGGCCTCTAAACACCAATAATAATAATAGTTCCTTGCTACAGATCCAGAAGTCCTGGATTCAATTCCCAGTGTTTTAAAAATTTATTTGGTAAGCAGTAGGTAATGAACGGGGTCAAACTCAGCCTCACGAGGACAAATGAAGAACTACTTGAATAAAGAAGTAGCAGCCCTGGTTTAGAAAACTGAAAGTAATGGCCATAGGGCTCGTTGTGCTGCCAACATGACACCCTAGAATCACAAATCTTGCCACTATAATCGCTAACGATGGCAGCAGCTCAGTCAGTTAAGCTCATTTGTAGTCTCACACCATGGAGGTTTTTATTTTTATTTTAGAGGACAATGGTCTTGAACAATTGATTCAAATTGATCGAGGGCTTGAGTATTCATATTTGTTTCACTTTAAAATCTTTTTATGAGTAGTGTAATTTATTTTTATTTCCTTAATATTTGAACTTTTTTGATTGGTTGTATTTAGTTTAAAATTTAAATTATTTTTTTATTTTAAGTTTATATTAAATGTAACAGCTAGACTATTAAATCAAAGTATTTAAGTACTTTAAATATGGCTTGGCAATAAGGTATAGGAATAAAATAAAGACGTACACGTATTGTTTCATTACTATACAAACCATTTTAATTCTTTAACACACATTATCTCTCTAATGTAATTAATTTTAGTTCCAAATATTAATCGATTACCATCATAACGATCTATCTATCAAAAATTTATGAACGGCTTTATTGAGATTTAAATAAATATATCTTACAGTCTCTATGTTATCGTTCGATATCTTTTTTAGCTTTGAAATTTTTTCCATCTCAATGTTTCATACATTAGCGTCATTATTCCAAAATGGCAGACGGACAGGAAACACCTAAGAAAATAATTACTTTAACCGTTAAAACACCGAAAGAAAAACAAACTGTTGAAATTGAAGAAGATGCTTCTATCAAAGATGTATGTATTCTCACAATAATACTTATTTTAAAGTTGATACATTAACATGTAAAGGACCTATAAAATAAACCTATTTGCTTGATGACGAAGCCACTTTTAGCATAAAGTTCTAGAATTAGTCCCTTATTTAATTTTTAATTGACTCAAATATTTTCTTATTTAGTTTAAGGATTTGGTCGCTAAGAAGTTCAGTGCAGAGGTTGACCAATTATGCTTAATATTTGCTGGGAAGATAATGAAAGATCATGAGAATCTTCAAAATCATAATATTAAAGATGGGTTGACAGTGCATCTTGTGATAAAGACCACCACACGTTCGAGTGACAGTACCAGTGCAAATCAACCAAGACCACCCGGTAAGTAATTGTAGTATTTTTAAACTTAAATCTACAAACTTTTTAAAGATAAAAATATAGTCTAGCCAAACATTTAATTTATGACAACTTTCCTTTCATTAATGAATTTGACTTATGTATTGAAAACTTAGATAATGTTTGGGGTATGAAACACACTGCTGCTGTACTTATCGGGGGTCTAGGACGTCTTAGCCGTTCCATTTTAAGCCATTTCTTTCTTAAAATATAAAAATTATGTAAATCAACCTTACAATATTCCAAACATTAAAACATGTAGAATCAATTTGAACCAAAAAACAAAAGCATAAAAAAACTTTTAAATCAAATAAGAAAAATGTCCACTCACCTAAATGATGTATATTTTTCAACCGTTCTAGAACCATTTGAACACATTACAGTAAATCCCAGACATAAATTTTACCTCTTTACAAATGTATAAAAATAGTCTATAACAACCACAATTAACTTTGTCATAGTAAATTTAACTTGAAATGAAGTATCCATAACAACCAAATTATAGGCAATGTAAAACATAATATTGATGATGTCATTGAAATAACACAAGTTTATATTAATTATTATGATACTTATCCAACCCAACTTAACCTAACCTTTCATGTGTAAATAAATTAAATTTATAGTTATATATAAAATAAACCATTCAATTTAATAATTTAACTTGGATGATGCAATTATGTCATACAATGATGTATTAGCCATTTTATTGTGCACTGCGCAAGATCACAAGTACAATACAAAACATCATGAGATGACGTCATCCATCCAGTGTCCAGAATCAAAGGAAAGTCATATGTCATCGTCAATATCTACATTTCAAAATGATTTGGGTAATGCGTTGTCGAGTTCTATCTAAATATATGGCATTTAATCAAATTGTAAAATTTTTATAAATCTTGGTATTATTCAATTCTACATACTATATAGTATGAAAAATAACCAACTTTGGCAACTTTGGCCTACTAGATTCTCTATGGGCTTGAAACTGTGGATATTAGGGTTTTATCTTAATTAAGTTGAGTTTAGAAATACTCAATATACCATTAATTTAATTTCTAGCCTACATTAGGCCTACATGGTTCTGGTTTTATGCCTATTTACGGGTTTCAATCCCTGACGGAACTTAAGGAATGATGTGCAAGTACCTTCTCATATAATGCACTGTATTTCACATCATTAAAAACTAGAGATGTCACCACGTTGCCTTCTTTTCTCGATTACGATTATTAAGTTCAACTGCAATTCTTCGTTTCTCGATTTCCATTTTTGAGTATTTCCTATTTTATTATTTTTCCAAGCATCCAACCTCATATAAAACATGTATTCATCCCCATAGAATATAAAAATAAAATAAAAAACTGAACAATGAAAATTATCTGTTTACCAAGTATTAAAACATAATATTTTACAAGATTAATGAAACATTTAGGAAGTATAATAGAAAGCATTTATTTTTACCTTCAAGTAATGCCTCACCGAGTCAAATAGCTTAAAAAAGGTATAACAAATAATTGTCGAAAGAACCTGTCTTTTAAATTCACCAAATATGTTTAACTGAACCAAAATATATAGCAAATAACCACAAATAAACCAATATCAGTGATTGATTACTATGCTTTCTAAATTTTTCCATTTTCTTATTTGCCAGTACTTTCACTGAAAGCTGAGAGTCAAATTATAGAGAATCATAGTATATTAAGATTGATTCTAAATTATTTCAATACTAGCAAGAATCGAGTTTGTTTTTGAATTGTTAATGATAACAAAGTTTTTTAATTCTTGAATTTAATATAATTGAATTCTCTTCATTTTTGTGAGTGTAATAAAATGATAAATTTTGCGGTTCTCAGGTTTTTTAGAAAGAAAAATTGGTTTCAAAGGTGAGGTAATTGGGTTTTTCTCCCAACTTTTTTCTATCACACATTCTTAATTGAGATATAGTTGGTAGTTGTTAATGTTGACTGAACTTTATTTCTATACTAGAGCTATCAATTCTTTTTAAAGAAAGATAACCCGCCTCGGTGGCGTAGTTGGCTAACGCGCTTGTCGTGTTGAAGTTCGACTGCTGAGGATGGGGAGATCGTGGTTTGAATCTCGGTCGGGTGAACTGGAGGAGGTTTTCCCCTAAATGGTTTTCCACTCTCCCTCCACGCAAATGCGGGTTCACTTCCTCTAATTCAGCCTTCCCAATTCCTAATCCATTAGCGTAATTAGTACTTACAGCGTATAACCTGAACGGGTAGTAAGACGCGGTGCTAAATATTATTATTATTATTGTTATAAAGAAAGATATTGCCAGACATTAACTAATATAGTGTGGTGCAACATAACATTAACTATGACCTGGTAAAGCCTCGGTAGTCAGTTGCGTTCAACGGCTTCAGGAAGAAGAAGAAAGGTTGAGTGATTATCTCTGCTTGAGGAGATAGTGAGATCAAACTTATGCTGCCTCGATGGAATCTTCCTCTTGAGAGGAGGGAGGGTCACAAAGTATGGAGAGGATGAGAAAGTCGGGTTCGACTGAAGGACTAAGGTGTCCCTAAGAGAGAAGGCCTCGGAGGTTCGGTGACTAGGAACTATCCGAGATGACTCCCTTGGAATATGCTGAGTGAGGGAGATAACCTATCCTTGACGAAGAGGAAGAGAGAGTTAGGAGACAAGAGTAGCCAGGGTGTATGAGGGGAGAACAGGTGGTCCTAGGCTTCTCTCCTCCATGTTTCCCCCCTCACTCGGCTTCCGGGGGAGTCTTAATAGTTCTACGTATGCTTTGGAGTGCAGGACCGGGCCAGAGAGAGGTTTACCTGAGCAGAAGCTGGGCCGAAGGGAGTAGTCGGAAGGGTTTAGCCAGGGAGGCGCTTAGATTAATAAGACAAATTAGTAGAGTTTAAATATGTTTATTGTAATCAGAGATGAATCAAGACTCATTTCCAGAGCCCGAGTACAGGGATTATTTTATAAATATGAGGTAACTATAATAATAATATTTAGCACCGCGTCTTACTACACGTTCGGGTTATACGCTGTAAGTACTAATTGCGCTAATGAATTAGGAATTGGGGAGGGTGAATTAGAGGAAGTGAACCTGCATTTGCGTGAAGGGAAAGTGGAAAACCATTCAGGAAAAACCACCCCCAGTTCACCCGACCGAGATTCGAACCTCGATCTCCCCGTCCTCAGCAGTCGAAGCTCAACACGACTAGCGCGTTAGCCAACTACGCCACCGAGGCGGGACTATATCATTCTGTCTGCGGGGACGAAGCTCGACAGATACACTGTTGTATGTATATTGTTACACAGTACACTCTTATTTTATAATAATTTACAGAAATATGTATAATAGCCTCTTAGCTCAGTCGGTAGTGTGTCTGTCAACTGAGCTAAGGGTCCCGGGTTCAGTCCCCGAGATGGCCAAAAGATGTATCATTGGTGAAATGTAGGTTTACCCTTTCACTATGGTGTATTAATGGTCGGGGACTGGATGTTGTGCTCGTCCTAATCTTAAGTTGGATTATGAAGCTACGACAGACCTAGCAAGCCGATAATGGAAAATATATGGCATGAATAAAAAACACCACAAGCTGGAAATAGTAATGGATGTTAACAAAAATGTATATTAGCCTAAATGTACTCATAAAAGTAGCATATGGTCTCTTCGGCTTCCTCTCTCCTTGCAAAGAGGTTCACGAGCTGCATGATGGTTCTTTTCTTGTGAAATATTGTGCATGAGATCTGTCATTGGAGAACGACCTGCCTCAAAAGTTCTGTCGGGCCTGCAGGGTAGAGGGGTTGGTGGATGGGACGGAACAAACGGCCTGCAGGGCAGAGGGGTTGGTGGATGGGACGGAACAAACAGGGCCTGCAGGGTAGAGGGGTTGGTGGATGGGACGGAACAAAACAACGTGATATCATTTTATTTCATATTTCAATCGAGAGCATAATCCTAAATATAAGGATATACATCATTCATTGGCTGACCCTATTAAATAATATTTTTTTTAAAGTTCTAATTCGGGGTACATCATGTTATTATTTTTGTGCCCAATTGTCAGCCGATGTCGGAGCAACTCCATTTGGTCTTGGGTCTCTCGGAGGCCTGGGTGGCCTTGATGCCCTAGGGATGGGCTCAGCCAACTTCATGGAACTACAACAACGTATGCAGCATGAGATATTGGGCAACCCTGAAATGATGCACCAGATCTTGGACAACCCCTTGGTTCAACGGCTCATGAACGACCCCGACAATATGCGCCAGCTCATCACCTCCAACCCACAGATGCAAGAGTTGATGGAAGTATGTAATAGTAACTTCAATATACATATAGTAAAAACCCCGTTAGACCGGACACCTGTTGTCCGAAATTTCCGATAATCTGAACACATTTTGTAGAAAACGAAACGGGGGGGGGGGGGGG
>CABFOW010003565.1:56461-72154 GCA_902141385.1 Timema californicum
GGGGGGGGGGGGGGGTTGTTAAAAATAAGGCCTAAAATTGAGCTATGTAATACATGTATGGCTCTTATATAGGACTTTTCACTGTCTCAGGTAGGCTCATCAGACTCACAATAAACTGAATGAATGTTTTGTTGGCAGCACTGATCGCAACTTTTGGCGACATCAATGCCGCAGTGGAGCGGCTGTTACAGAGCAGACAGATGTCCCAGAGCTAACGGACTGTCCCCCATAACTGCCTGTACATTCACCGTTAAAACTAAGAGGTTCTATAGTAATAGATGTTTTTATCACAATGTTGAAATAAAGTAGAACCATTTTTGATTGGTTCAAAATGTCAAATTATGTGACCACATCTTTCTATTAGTTTCATATATATATATATATTTTTGATTCTTATTTTTGTTTATTTTAGGTCCTTTTTTTAGAAAAATAAATAATCTGGAAATCAAAATTAACTGCTAACAAAACCTGTTATTTTGTTTTAAGATATCACAACACTTATAATTTGATAAAGAGGTTTGATCAAGACTGTCGATGTTGTTGGAAGTAGTAACCAGAAGATGTAATATGTTTCATTGGTAAATGTATTGCTTTTTGTACAAAGATAAAAAACTTAAAAGTTATTAGTAAATTGGTTCCCTCGGCTACCGCAGACTTGGAATGTTTCGACCTTGGATCTGCTTTGAAACAGGAACCCCGAGTGATAATTTGAGTAGATTTTTTCAATTTAGGGGAGACATTTTATCAGCTACTGGCTAAAAATATTTTTTTCTGTATAATTTTAGAGTTTTTCTTCTTTTTGATGATCTGGTTTATTTTTTATCTTAAATATTATCATCTTATATATAAATAGTACAGATGGGATTCTAGAATCCTTAAGAATATTCAAGAATTCGAAACTCGATAATTAAAAACAAAACTTTTTCAAATTTTGAATTGTAACTTGTTTTATAGCTTTAAAACACCTCATTGGTGGTTCAGACTTACTATAATAATAGAACAAACTTAACTAGACCCCAGACCATTAATTTATCATATATCAGAATGTGGTAATCTTATAATTGATAACAAATTTAAACATTTAGTTACTATTTTTATTTTCTCTCATTCTATCATATTTATACTTCCTCTTTTATTCTTTATTTTTCCACAGATTCGGCGTTCATAGATAAAATAATGATTTGTATTCAAGATCTGGATTTGTAAAATAGTAGTTTCGACACAACTCTAATAAAATAGTTCTAAAAATATACAATATAAATGCCATTATTTTTTTTTATTATTTAGATAACTCTCCACTCACGTCACTCCACCACACTTAAATGACTAAGCAAAGAAAATTTTCACTTCACCAAGACTCCAATAACTTATTTATCTGGTGAGGTGTTTGAATTTGAGAAAGAAAGAAAATCACATCAAACTATTTTCAATTTTTGTCTAGGGTCATATTGTCTTAAACACATAATTTTTTCTCCTTTATTTCTCCATTCGTTGGGAAACTTTTAGTTTGTCGATTTGTTTCTCTTTGTTGTGTGTGTGAGGGAGACTTGTCTTCTCACGTGCGAGCCAGCTGCGTTTGGATCAGCCGATGGCTTCCTTTCGCTACCAATATTGTAAAGTTGTTGATAGGCCTTCTAAGACCTTGTCGAACTGTGTGGCCTTTCCTGAAACCCCCAAAAAGTTTGTTTAAAGAAAGACTAGTAAAAAAACCTTTTATTTATTGTTCACATCTGGCTCCGTTCACATCACATCCTAACCTCCGGCTTATTGACTATTATCTAGACCAGCACATTTTTATAAGCAACCTGTAATATCGGCATTCGATACATTTGACACGTAGGTAAACAACCAACCAACAAATTCCACCATATATAATAACTGTTATATTCACGAGATAATTTGAAGGGACGTGACAAGGTTATTTGGAACAGAGCACTAGGCTAAGTCATGGTTTAAGGGGGGAGATAACCACCACACTTATCTTAGTGAAACTGATTTGATAAAACACCAAAAAAAACATGAACACATAATTAAAGATTAGCTTCCACTTGTTCACAGAGTTATAGTTCTCTTTGAAAAATCGTCTTTAAAAATGTAAATTTGTACTTAATAGAGTTTAACCTAGGCAGTTGATAATCCACCGTTACTCGGGTAATCCTTTGTATAAAGGCAACATCATGTTTGTCTCTGCACTGTTCCTCCGAGGGTGAAGAGTTTTTCCTTGTCTTGTGATAATAAATCATTAAAATGCTAGCCTCTGGTACAGGACAACTTATTCTGTTCCCTTTAGCTTAATAAACAGGTGCGCCCAGATATGACCGGACAAAGTCTCGGTCCCATCTTCTGAGTGAGTCCTGTTTTCCGCTTTATTTTAAATACATTGATATAACATGAGGGATCTCTTGCGATTGGCTCCAAAAGCAGCCATTATCTTTGGAGACAAAGACGATTGAGGTTATGGCCGCAAGAGAGTGAGGGAAAGCAATAACGTAATGGTGGCATAGCGGGTTAAATCGTGTGAGCGAAAGCACTCTTGCTCTTGATGAAGAAGTGAGGTGATTAAACTGAGAATTAATTCATTTTTAATCTCTCTTTCCTGTTAATTAAAAAATCATTTGACGGTGAGTTTTACAGAGTTATTTTATATTTTACAAATTCATAAAAATATCGCCTCAAATCCTAAGATCTATTTAAATGATATTTTTTTCACAAGAATTGTAAGCATTCTTTTTTAAGTTCGATATTGATTTTAAGATTTTATTCCAATTTGCCAAAAATTTGAAAATAGTGAAAATTAGCCCTTAAATGAAATATCAAAATGAATGGTTCTTCACCCATCTCATGAACAGCTCCCCTGCCGCCTTATGTTCTTGAAAATGTCAAATCAACTATTCTTGAATAGCTATAATCCATTGCTACTTAAATTTTGTGGTTAAAATAGAACATTTATTGTATTTGTAGAAATTGGTTAGTTTGTCATTTGTACAACATTTTGAAATATTAAGATTCAGATAGCATATTTGACACATTTTTATGTTAGTGTATTGAGCTATTTACAAAATTATATATTTGTCAACATTACAAGTATTGCTGTTAAAATATTATGTTGTGCTGTTACATTATCAAGGGACAACTCTTGTGTTTTGAAAATGTTAACTTGAAATTAATATTTTCATATAAACAATTTCCTTTTATAACAAACAGATTTTTGATTTACTTTTTTTATTATTATTGTTCTAGCTATGCTTTAAGATAACTATTTATTCCCCTTCAGCAAAGTAATATTTGGTATGTGTGCATTTTTGTGATGCTTGTGTGTGAATATATGGATTGTTGCACCTGTAAAATGGGGCTCTACTTTAGTTTTGATTGTATAGGCTGAGCAAAATAAAGTGTTTAATAAAGTATAACCTTGTGAGAAGTGTTAGTTGTCAATTAAAACATCAGAATTCTTCCAGCTGGGAAGATTCATTGTGCTCTAGAGTACTTTTTGAAATGGCAGTATTATTATTTGCTGTTCTGCACGGTGTGTGTGTGTGCGCGATATGTTACTCTGTAACACACACCTTGCCATATTTTATGTCGGCTATCCCGGTAATCAGGTGGGCTCTGGTTTTACTTCACCCTTCAAACTCTGTAGTTGTGTTGAGTCTTTTATTAGAGGTCTACTGGTTCAGTAAAACCCATTATAATAGGAAAATAAATTGCTACGACTGGATGATCTTCAATGATTAGGCAATTATTTACTTAGTGGCATTAGGAACGTGAAAGTTCATTGCCGCACTTACTAAAGTATATCCCTGTCTTTAATTAGTTCTATCTAGTCCACCTCTTTACACCCTATCCCTGTCTTGAGCTAGTTCTATCCGGTCCACCTCATTACACCCTATCCCTGTCTTGAGCTAGTTCTATCCGAGTCCACCTCATTACACCCTATTCCTGTCTTGAGCTAGTTCTATCCAGTCCACCTCATTTCTTTCAGCTCCATTCGTGCTGCATGGCCTGCCCACCGTGATCTACGAGACTCGATTCCTAACAATACCTTGTGGTAAGTACAGTGTATGCCGCTCATAATTATGTAACCTTATCCAGTCCCCATTATTTTAATCCCTTTTTTGACCAAATATATCCCTAAGCATCCTGTTTTTGAAGACCCAAACTTGATATTCACCATGTGAGTTAAGAGACCATGTTTCTCACTTACATAGAGAGAAAACCGGTAAAATTATGGTTTTTTATATTCTAAATTTTACATTCTTGGCTGCAGTCAATTACTAATTATTTATTCACCAAAAGCTAGTACAAATTGTGAAATCAAGATAATTACAGTTAATGTAATTCATACAGAATATCTTCAAATTTAACATTTTATACTAGAGTAACAAAATTATTTTAATATGGTGCCTTGTGTAAAGAAAATAAGTCTTATAAAGTGGAACCTTGATCTGTTGCTACCGAATCCATCGTTCAATTTGTTTAGTTCCTAAGAAAGTTGTATAATATTTAAAAAATGTTAATATACAGCATAAAGAGGTAGTCCTTCCCCGCGTGACTTGTTTCACTTTGTGCGTTGTCTAGATGAGAATGCTGTTCAGCCCATGTGTTCAATCCTCAACAGTGCTTTTTACTATTATTAGAATACGGCACTGCCGTAATCGCATACTCTTTTAGGGCTAGATTAAAAAGTAATGGGCAAAGTGTGTCTTGTTTCAACTCTTACCATGCCCTTATTATCAAACACATCTCAATTGGAAACTGATTCTTAGCCCTTTTAAAATGATGATCCATTGTATTGGCCATTAGGAAAGCTAAAATGCGCTTTTCCCTTTCACTCTCAAATACTATCCGAGCCCCCAAAGAACTATGGAGGGAATAGCGGAGGATGGGAGTGGGGCATACACTACCCAAAAACACTCGTATGCACATCAGTCCCAATAAACTCGAAGAGTTTCTTCGCATTCCTAATTTAACTAACAAGATAACTAGAATACAAACTGTAAACTACATTTATGCCTCCAATGCAAGTAATACTAATAGTGACTATAATGATAGTACTTTTTACTTTGCCCATTTGACTCATTGTGAGGTAACAAATCAATAATGAGAATAAAATTGAAAGCACAGCGTATAAACAAAATTTCAATATTGCTAATACAATTTTAAGAAATGTTATATCAACAATAACTGACTTAGTCAATATCTCACCTATGACCGAACAGTATCCAGGCAGTATACAGTGGATGAGATCATATTTGCATGGTCGCCAGCAGTGTGTTATGATAGGCAATATGTTCTCAATATGGCCACCAGCAGTGTGTTATGATAGGCAATATGTTCTCAATATGGCCGCCAGCAGTGTGTTATGATAGGCAATATGTTCTCAATATGGCCACCAGCAGTGTGTTATGATAGGCAACACGTTCTCAACATGGCCGCCAGCAGTGTGTTATGATAGGCAACACGTTCTCAACATGGCCGTCAGAAAAGTGCTATGATAAGCAACACATTCTCAACATGGCGCCCAGTTGAGGCTGGTGTTCTGCAGGGCTCAATTTGAGGTCCATTGCTTTTTTCTCTTTATGTGGACGATATCACTTCTTCAATGTCATTCTGTAAATATCACATGTATGCAGACGGCCTTCAAATATATATTTCCACCGACCGTTTCTTCAATAAATATAGTCATACAACAAATAAATATTGACTGAACTCCAATAAATGCTTGGTCTGAAAAAAAATGGACTTAAATTGAACCCTGATAAAACTCAAGCCATTCTTATAGGAACAAGCAGACTACTACTGAATGTGTACCATTCCCTACTGACATACGATTAAGAGTAGCCATAGTACAACTGACAACAATTACTAAAAACCTTGTGTGATTATTGATGAAAATCTTAATTGGACAGATCAGGTAACTTCGATTTGCGAGAAAGTGTATGCCTGCTTACATTCACTGAGAAGGTTGAAGGATTTTCTCCCAGAAAATGTACGAGTTATCCTTGTCCAGAGCTTAATAATGCCACACTTTGACTACTGTGACGTAGTATACCATGACTTAAGAGACGATCTAGCAGAACGACTACAAAACACGTGTGTTTGATACATATTTAACTTAAAATGGCATGGCAATATTTCTAAGTATTTTAATAAACTGGTTTGGTTAAAAATTAATCGAAGGCTACATTTATTAGTATTGCTTCACAAAATATTATCAACATCTCAACCCCAATACCTCTCCTCGCGGTTCCTTTTTCTGAAAGATAAACACAGCCAAGCTACCAGATCAGAATCCACTCTACTATTCCCATACATAGATCTCAAACATATGCTCGTTCTTTCACTGTCCTGGCATCACAGGCTTGGAACAAACTAGATAACTCCACTCGTCATCTAACATCCAAACTGACCTTCAAGTACGCAATAAGCTATCTAAGAAATGTATGTGTAGAAACTTGTATGGACAGTCGTGAATCAATGCTGAAGGAGGGCAGTTTGAAAGGAAATCCAATAGGTATTTGTAAGATGGTTTGAGTATGTTGAGAGGATGAGTGTGGATCGAGTTACGAAGCAACTATAATATGAAAAATGTTTGGAACAAAAGAAAGGAATAGACCTGCTTGAAAATTGTCATGGAATTAATGAAAAATCACATTAAATATTTTAAGAATAAAGGAGCATGTATAATATGTATGGATATTGTTGAAGCGAAGGGGATATGCATGGATAGGGCAGGGGATATATGTAATTAATCGCCTACCCTGTATGGGGCCTGATTAGGTATGTTTGAATTACAAATGATCTGTAGTTAGCATACGTCCAAACGATCACACATCACTTATGTTTTAGGCTTTTAGAAAGTATTATTAAATTGCATTAAAAAAAATAATTGGCTCATATCTTGTATATTGTTTTCAGAAGCCATATTATGTTGAAAGTTCAATAACTATAGTGAAATAAGTTAGCCAAAGACTAAATTATTACATTGGTTTGAATGACACACTTTGTATACAAAGTTTCCTTGACTCCTACACAATGGAATGCAGACGACAGCTCGCAAATATCAGCCACAGGTGTCCATACGGTATACTATAGAGATCAATGGCTATCTCTCATTTGAGGACATCTTTAGGTTACAGTTTTGAACTGTTGGCTAACCACCAATGTGCAGGAGGGATAGAGAGAGAGAGAAATTTCCTTTTCTTACATTGAGGAGAGAAAAATACTTTGGCTATTTAATTTTCTTACATTATATAAGAAAGAAAAAACTTTCGGGTATCTCTTTCTTTATTACATTGTGTAAAAAATAAAAATATTTCTAGGGAAAAAGGGAGGGGAATTCATTTCTTTCAATGTCCTTGTGCAAAAACGTGTCTGGTGTATACAAATTTTTTTTTAACTATTAAATTATTATACCCCACTTGACTGAAGATACATTTACATTAAAGGATATACAATTCAGTTTTGAAGGTAATATTTTACAAATAAGAATAACATCTTTGATATATTAAAATAAGTAGCTAAAGCCGATGTTGTTTAAATTCTGTCAAGACTACAATATATTTAAAATTGGTTATTGGCTTACATAATGTTTTCAGAAACAATAATATAGTTAAAGTTCAATAACTAAAATAAAAAAAGGTAGCTTCAAAATTAATCACACTTGATTGAATAACAAACTTTGTGTAGTATTTATACATTCAATTATCATTTAGGTTATCGGGCTTGTATGAAGTATTACTATATTACAATATATTTAAAGTTGATCCTCAACTTGTATATTGCTTTCAGAAACCATATTATATTTAATCTTTGTTAACTATAATTAAATAAGTTCACTAAAAAAACTCCTTACTTTTGTTCGACTGACAAACTTTGTGTAGAATTCCCACGTTCAGACGATCTGGATCGCCTTAAAGAAGTGTTTAACAGAGGATTTTACTTTGAAAAAATCTCGTTCTTCCTCAAGTTTTTGTCAAATTGCTCAGATTTGTAGGGTCCAGGCCTGTGCACATTTATATGGTTGGATATAAAATTGAATTTACTATTAAGTCCCCGCTTTGTGCTCTTGACACAAATTCTGATTTGTGCCCTGGAGCACCTTAAATATGTGTGTAAACTTTAAAAATCCCATTCTTCTCCAAGTTTGGGCCAAATTGCTCAGCTCTTTAGGGTCTAGGCCTATGCACACTTATATGGTTGGATAGAGAATTGAATTTAATATTAAGTCCCTGCTTTGTGCTCTTAACACAAATTCTGGTTCGAGCCCTGGAGCGCCTTAATTATGTGTGTAAACTTAAATATATATATATATATATATATATATATGTATTATTTTTCACCAAGTTTGGCCAGAATTGTTCAGATCTGTAGGGTCTAGGCCTGTGCACATTTATATTGTTGGATATAGAATTGAATTTACTATTAGGGCTCCCCTTTGTGCTCTTGACACAAACTCTGGTTTAGGTACTGGAGCGCCTCAAAGAAGTGTGTAATAAAGGATTTTTCTAAAAAAAAATCCTGTTCTTTCCCAAGTTTGGGTCAAATTGAAGCCTGCTTTTTACCCTAAACTCCCCAAAATAAATATAAAAATATAAATAATATGAAAACATCTGTATTGTAATATTCATTTAGCTATGGCAGCGCTCTCTTTAAAATTCAAGTTAAAATTCATGTAGCTATAGACGTTTAAACTGTTTAATCTAGTAACATATTTTAGTTGATTACAACCCTGCGTTTTAACCTAAACTCCCCAAAATAAACGTTTATGTGGGTGTGGAATAGTTCAACCCATAGAAAACGTAATAATAATAATAGTTCAACCCCGTTAAAAAGTTAGTGCATAGGCAATAAAGGTACTTATTGTAAATAAACACATAAATGTTAGATTTAAGCAGTAAAATTTTGTTTGTTTGTTACCTCTTTGTATTAGCCGTCCGGCTCACTCATAAATATTAATTCTTTAGTGAACAAAGTGAAGGTATTAATTATTTTTTACGCATTTTTACAATTTCAAGTTTTTCATAATTCTTTTATTCAAGAGTGCATGACGTATTTTTTTTAAATAAAATATTTAGTGGTTTTTATTTCATAATATTACGGCGTTTGAATGCGTTCAGATGCAAGAATTATTTACAATGATCTTAAATTAGATATAAGAAGGATTGTTTATATTGTTAGCTTACTACACAAGAACAGTTTTAGGTTATTTTATAGGTTTTCTGGTGTTAAGTTATGACGCTTAGATCCTACAAGTTAATGAAATATATTATAAAAGAAAAAATATTTTGTATCCAGGAATGTGGACCAACATTGATAGAGCAGTAAAGTAGAATACAAGGACGACATGATCCCATAAAACGTCTAGTCACTCCTATCTTATTAAATATTACTATCTCCAACTGGTTTGCATTTATAAAAAAGGTTTGCTATGCGGCAAAGAAAATAAAAATTTAAAAACTCATAAATTACGTACCAATTCTCATACCTACTTAAAGTAAAGAGTGCAGTGAAATGAGTTTTATAATTTGTATTCTTGTTAGCGTAATATTACGTTATCAAATTGTTACCAGTCAACTATCATCTGTGACCACCATGGTCGCTCAATGGTTACCAGAACCTGGTGAGGAGAACGCAATATCGTCGGTGAGTCCCGAAGTCGTCATGAACATAGCGGAAAGTTCAGACAGCGAAGACGAAGTGGCAGAACCATCCGAACAAGGGTACCAACCGTTATCCCAGGAGGACCCTAGTTCACTCGTGGTAACTCAGAGTGGCAGCAGTGATGAGGAGAGCAACGAAAACGCATCCGGAGGAGTCGGTATCGACGGAACACACGGAGAAGAGGTGGGGTGTAAAATATTACCTTGTGTTTTTGTAAAAATGTTTTTAGGATCTGTCACAATAAACTCAATTTTATACAAGTTATCTTAATATGATTGTAGTCGGTGACCTGGCGGTCTAGGGGTAAGGTCTCAGACTTCTATGCTGGCGGCCGGGGTTCAATCCCAGGTCCCGGCACAGATTTATCTCATTACCAAACCCTTCTTTCACCTCTGACAAGACATCTTGTGAATGTGGGGAATGCCAGGCCTCCACTGTGGTTCGGATTCCACGTTAAACTGTAGGTCCTCCATTTCATCTCACAATCACCCTACCATTACACATTAGCGTAAGTGCGTATAACCCGAACGGGTAGTAAGACGCGGGGCTAATAATATAATAATAATATGATTGTATTATTGAGATGGGATAAAACCACTTTTTGTCAAATCTTCATTTCTGATTTTGTTCACATTAAATGGTCCCTAAATTAATGATCTGGGGTTCAGTTGTTGGGTTTGTTCGCTAATAATATTGAGCCATGTGACTAGGCCTAACAAATATCTCTATAGCTCTAAAAGAATAATCCAGTACCAAGATATTTTTTTTTAAATCTTTAAGTTTTTGAATGAAACTTGCATTTTTAATGGTTTCTAATCCTTGAATATTCTCAAATATTAAAGGGATTTAAGGATTTTAATGGCACAATCTTAAAATAATACAACGCCCAAAAGACTTAAACCTACTCTAGTACGATGTAGAGTGGGCGTATAGGAAGGAGGGTTACCAACTCGCAACAAATCTAGAGATGAACGCAATATGACATTCACATTTTTATTAATTTCGGGGCATTGAATTCCATTTTCCTAGGTTTTATTTTTCCACATGATTTTGCAATTATTTTGTTATTTGTACTTTTGAGTAAAGAAAAACAAAATGTCATATTTTCTCAATTATTTAAGTATTTTTAATGAATTCTATTAATTCCATAAAATTATTATTTCAAGTCGAGCCCTTCATAAATTTGTATTTGAGATTTTTTTTTGCGACTCTCTTGGATACTATAGAATTCTATAAGTCGAGTATTCAAACACCACATCTATAGTTATTACCAGTTTATAATGTTTCAGGCGGCCGTTCCCATGGATATTAAACTAAACATTACCTCAAATCAAAGGAAAGGTTCGTTTTCCAAAGAAACTTCTGACGAAATACCGGTAAGTAAACTGTATTACTGTACCGGTAGCTTAACATTATTTCTGTGTAGTTTTATAATACAGAATAAGTTATTTATCTCTTTTTTACTAATGTAAGCATAGAACATTTTGATAACTTCATCAGGTGACCTGGCGGTCTAGGGGTAAGGTGTCAGACTTCTATGCTTCAATCCTCAGTCCCGGCAAAGATTTATCTGAATATCAAACCCTTCCTTCACCTCTGACAAGACATCTTGTGAATGTGAGGAATGCCAGGCCTCAACCGTGGTTCGGATTCCACGTTAAGCTGTAGGTCCTTCATTTCATCTCACAATCACCCTACCATTACACATTAGCGTAAGTGCATATAACCCGAACGGGTAGTAAGACGCGGTGCTAATAANCCTACCATTACACATTAGCGTAAGTGCATATAACCCGAACGGGTAGTAAGACGCGGTGCTAATAATAATAATAATAATAACTTCATCACCTCAACTGTACTAGAATATGTAACTTGTGCATCTCTATGACTTTTGTTTTTTTCGCATCGCGTCTTACTACCCTTTTGGGCTATAATTTAGAAGAGGTGTACCCACATTTGCAAGGAGGAAGAGTGGAAAACTATTTAGAGAAACACACTCTCAGGTATTCCCCATCGAGATTTGAACCCAGGTTTACCTGTCATTGGCAGTCTAGTCTTGAGTAGCGTGTTAGACCACGCGGCCACCGAAGCGGGTCTCTTTGACCTTGATTGGGGCAAAACTGCCCAAGTTTAATGACAAATTAATCTTCAAGTTTTACTGTACAAGTCTCAATAAACTCACGTGTACATAATTATATTGATCTGATAGGTTCATTTCAATGTCCATACAACTGGTGAGCAGGTCCAAGTCTGGTCGGGCCCCACCACGGCCCAGCCCAATATCGAGATAGGAGTGGAGCAGGCCGAGCAGATCCGAACAGCGATGTCTAGTTTCACTCTTCCTTCGTCGGCCATCCCCGCCTGGGCCGCCTCTGTCCCGGAGGATGAGTGGAAACAACAGCTCCTGGCTCGGATAAAGAACTTGCAGCAATCGACTTCGCACAAGTGAATAACCAGGGTCCGACAACGTGCTGTGTTCGAACTCGCCACTTTTGAGAGGGTAAAATACTGCGCTAGTATTTCCCTCGTTGTCCGAGACGGAAATATTCGAGTTGAAGACTTGAGAATAATATAATCAACTAAAAAAATAGATAGGGTTATTTATTGTATAGTGATCTCTATAAGAAAAACCTATTTTTATTTTATGAGGTAATTGTGTTATAATGGGAATAAGGCACAGGGGAGATGGATAAAAACGTATAAAAGGGAACAAACACAATATGACTTTTACAATCAAGAGAAGAACACAGTTCACACTTCACACTGCTGCCACTGGACAGAGAGGTAATGGCTGCCTCTTGAAGAAAATCGATCGTCACCGGCCAAATTCCTCACCTAGGTTTCAATCTATCGGAACTCATCAAGAGGTGGTGTGAAACGCGCAACATTTAGGAGAAATAAAGGTGATGAAGTTATAGTAAATGCACCTACATTTGTTTGGAGGGAAAGTGGGAAAGCCTTTAGTAAAAATCACCTTCAGCACACTCGATAATGATTAGAATCACAATGTCCCAGCAGTCTCACATGAGAGAGACTCACTAGACCATGCGACCACTCACGTGGGTAACAAATAGTTAACCCTCTGTTGTTACTGGTAGGCTATATTTCAATTATATTTTTTAAAACTCTTCAAAAAACCAGTATTGTATAAAACCTGTTTGGACTTGTTGATTTTCTTATATTTGTAAAGGAGAAATGGAATGGATCAAATTGATTGAAAAGGGGGTTTTGTATCATTTATTTTAAATGGTAGTAAATGAAAGTTACTCTAAAACAGGGGCCGGAAACTGATCAATTGCAATCGACTGGTCGATTGGTGAGATGACGCCATTAAAAGTTTATCTTTCTTATCTTCTAAATTTGCAAATATATTAAGTATGTTCAAAATAATTTTAATGACCAACATAACTTTGATTGATGTTAATTGATAATGTCATAGAATAAGTAAAATGTATATTTTCGTTTTATTATATTTTTCTTTTAGAATTTTGGGGACATAATTATTTGAGGAAAGATTGAATTTTAGGGATGATTATACAGAAGCAAAAGTAGAGCGGAGAAAGGTTGGGTGATCGATGAGCTTGTAAGTCGATCAAGGCCCAAACATGTTGCTCTAAATTGTATTTCTTGACTGCCGTTCAAACGGTTTATATATTGTTTTTAAGTTAATATTTAATGTCCACAAGAATATTATATTTGCTGCACTTGTTTAGTTTGTACATTTTGTGTATTTTAAGAAAAATAAAGAGGCCTATGAGTATTTTCTCCCGGTTATGATCGAGTACGATTATCGGCTTAGAGTTGCAAAATGTTGAATATTAACAAAGTACATGTCTGGTTTAACAATCCTCCTAGAGCCGAGAGGGCAAGGAATGTATTTCACACACTTATCCTCGTATCCACAAGATTAATGTGTATGTATTAGTGTTCAGCTGCGGTCCTTCAACAAAAGCAGGTATCGTAGCACCTTTCATTGTTAATGGGGGGGCTACTGTCCAATTTTCATAGAAAGGGCCTTATCTGACAACTATTAAAGCTATGGGATCTACTTTCATGTAATGATAAATCATACATCTAGTCATGTGATATGAAACATGTTTTTTCGTTAAAAGGCTCTTCCTATGAAAATCGAACTATAGGTTACTTACTGGCTGGTTGTATTAGATTAGCCCTTTTGTACCACGAGCTGATCTGATTGGTTCCACCTGCTATTCACTAACTTTCTCCTCCCCACCTCCCCTTGACCTTGCATACTCCCTTCTCTTCAACAACTTCCGTACACCAAGTCATAACATGCTTTTTTTTTATTCTTAAAACTCTTAATGTTCTCTTTTTCCCATATTTGTCTACAACATTTAGCCACGTCCCCTTCCTTTTGATCCACACACTCTACCTTCATATATTTCTTTCAGCACTTGATCCACACTCATCTTCTCAACGTGGCCAAACTATTCTACAACGTTTGTATTCCCCTTCAACACTGACTGTAATGTTATGTAATGATTGTTTCATACTTATATTGGATTTATTTGATTTTCCTTGTACAGAAACAATAAACACGTTGAAAGTATTAACAAAGTGTCTTTTTTAGGCTGCATCAGGTCTCCGAGAGAATCTTTAGTTATAGTTTTACAAATTTAAAAAACTAATTTGCAAATAGTTTTTTAACCCATTTCTACGTCACATATTTCAATTTAAGGGTTATCCAAAATAGGAGTGTCGGTGAAGATGATTTCTGATGACGGAGAGAACAGTTCAAACACCAGGATCTGGAAAATAAATTACAGTAACAATAAACATTATCTCTTCATTTTAACAACATGTGACATATTGTGTTAGGTGTGTTTTTAAATAAAGTGTATTATGAAACACATTGGTAATGGTTTAGGGAAGGAGGAATTCAATCCACAATTATGACATTTTCTTCCTTTCTCTTATCGTCTGAGTAGAAAAAGTCAAACATTTAAACACTAATATAATATTTCTGAGAGGGATGTGACGAGGCCTTTTTAGATGTGTGGCGAAGCCGAAGATAAGTTTTTGTTTTAATATAACACAAAATAGTTTTGAACTCGCCAAGCAGACTAGGTGACTATGTTAAAAGGGCATGGGTTGAAGGCATAATGCCTCCGTTAACAACCAATACTTTGTATCAAGTGAATTACTGAAATAATAATTCCTTTGAGGTTATACCCGCCCTAAAACTTCAATATTCATAATAGTTCACTTGCAGTAGGCAGTTATTATAGTAATTTTGTATTTATATTAATACATCAAATTATACATTCTTCTGTTGTCTCTTCATGCAGATTTACATTAATGGGGTAGGGAGGGGAAAGGTAGAGTTTAGAGGATATGTACACAAATTTGTGCGAAGAGAAACATTAAAAAAGAAGCACCCTCATTAAACTCGAACAGGACTCAAACTTTGGTCACCCCATTGCCGGTAGCTCTTATGTTTGCAAGAGTGATACGTTGGAGAATGCGACCGGCCGTCGACGCAGGTTCTGGTATTATAGTTGAGCTCACCTCTACAGGTGTCATTTAAAAAAAAAATAGTAACGCTATTTGGTAAATGTTTTAGGTTAGATAAGTTATTACTAATTTGCTAAATGCTAATTTAACATTATGCTAATAAAATGAATGTTAAGTTAAAAAAACTTATTGTTGGGCAGGCAGACTAAATATCAAGCTCGCCTAGTTTTGTTTTCCGATAACGAGATCAGGGTTCAAATCCCAGACCCCAAATGGCATTTACACTCTCTCTCCACGCAGATTATGTTCAATCACTCAAAATTACACCTTTCTCATTTAAGTGAGTGTTTAACCCTGACAGTTACTTAAGGCTTACTAAAGCAAAGTGTAAGTGAATGTGGCTGACCCAAGATGAAGGTTACAAAGATGAGCTGCAAAATAAATAAGTTAAACGCTAAACTTATAAAACAATGAAATGCCTTAAATCATTCTGATCAACTATTTTATTCATCACATAAGCTCAGCTGTAAAAGATTTTGAAAAGTTGCTCTGATG
>CABFOW010003566.1:5558-15603 GCA_902141385.1 Timema californicum
CATGTACTTAGTGTAGCGCCGTACTTGAGGCGTACTAAATTTGACTATGAAACTGGCCCTATGTCCTGGGTGGTGGGGGGTGTATGATGTCATAAGTTCTTGTTGCTAACCAGATGTCGGTTATGTAATACTAGTAATGTGTGGGTTATCCTCTCTTCATATCCCCTAGTTTTTTCTTTTATTCTCTATCATCCTTTAAAAATAAATATATATATCCTCTCTATTCACCTCCTATTTCAGGTTAGATTTTTTTTTACGATCGCAATACTTTACCTTTTGTGTCCGAATATATATATATATATTCGTATAAATTTAAGGTAATTGGTTTTATAAAAAAAATGCTTCAAATAAAATATTTGTATTATAAATAGACCTACATATTTGTAATGATAAATAATTTAATATCAAGAATAGTTTAGGAGATATTATATCATTATTTATTATTATTAGCACCGTGTCTTATTACTCGTTTGGGTTATACGCACTTTCGCTAATGTGTAATGTGTAGGGGGACTGTGAGATGAAATGGAGGACCTATACTTTAACGTGGAATACGAACCACGGTGGAGGCCTGGCATTCCCCACATTCACAAGATGTGATTAATACACGTCTTGTCAGATGTGAAGGAAGGGTTTGATAAGAGATATTATATAAAAAAAAGATAATTTATACATCAGACCAGAGCCCTTAAAGTCATTTTTTCCGAAATATTGAGAGTAGCAAATTTGTTTAAGATATTTATAAATGTTTAGAAATAAAATTTAATCAATATCAACTTTTTCTCTTTTTGCCCTTCAGTAAATTACACTTAATTTTAGGGTTAGTTATTCAACCCCAAAAACCCCTTGGAGCAACCCTATGAAAATCCTAGATACTAAGTCTTAGCCCGATCGGTAAAATAGTTTAGTTGGAGGTACAGACAGATAGACAGACGGACGAAAATTCATAAACTTCTTTTTCAGAACCTGGGGGTCATGAAATGTCGAGATTCATAAAAATCTCAAATTCTATGTTTTTGATGATCACAATACTTTCTCTACCTGTAAGATAGCGAGAAAGTAATAAAGGCTATTTATAAGATAGTCTTAAGCATATAATTTACCTGTAAAGAGTATTTAACGTTTACTTATTTTATAGCACAATTTGTTGCATGGAGATCAAGCAGACCTCCATTTATAAGTCTGAGTATAAAGGTAATGTAATCATATAGGTATGTAAAACACCTACTGAACTATATAAAATGATATATTTTAATAGCCGATGATATTCATATGTCCATCATAGACTTTGCCTTAAAATGAGCGAAGAACGACCATGAGCACGGGCCGATCTCCGGATAGCTCAGTGTTAGAGTATTGTCGGGCTAAACCAAAGGTCCTTGGTTTGATTCCCGTGCCCAAGTGTCATTTTTCAATTTATTTGATTATAATCGAGATACGGCTCATGTCTGTAATTATAATCAATTATCTTCCAAGTTCCTCCTTTCACATAGCTTATACTTAATTGTATAGCGAGATCAAGGTTCGAATCTCGGTCGAGTGAACTAGGGGGATGGGTTCCTAAATGATTTTCCACACTCCCGCCATACAAATGTGGGTTCACTTCCTTTAAACTCAACCTTATCAATTCCTAACCCATTAGTGTAATTAGTACTTAAGCGTACAACCCGAATGGGTAGTAAGACGCGGTGCTAAATAAATAAATTGTATATCGTGGCTTTCTTCCATATATAAAATCAAAATTTGTCTTGACTTTTAATTTTTTAAATTTTGATAAAATTGTTTTTCTGTAAAAAAAATTGTAATTCTTTTTTTATGTGATATATTATATGTTAAAGCATAATTAAATAATAATTGCCAGACATTTGACTACTAATAATACTTGAACTATTAATCAATCATAGGTACTGTACCTATTATACAAATACTAAGGCCTAAAAAATATAAAATACGCGGTTTTTGCTAAACCTAATATGCACAAGTATTAAAATAACAAGAAATAAAACTACTCTGTTTTTAAAAGACTAACAGACAAAAAAAAATATCTCCTGGGATAAGCAAACACAAATTCTAGTAGAGCTAAAATACAAATAAAAAATATATTACACACGTGCTCTAATAAATTGTAAGATAAAGCCACACTAGTATTGTTTATCAACAGTAGTAACCGATTATTACAATAAATTTAAAACGTTTGATGCTGCGACACATAACCTGAGAAACACAGATGCTGTGGCATGCATCTTGCGAGACAGAGATGTGGCATTAGGCTTGCGAGACAGAGATGTGGCATTAGGCTTGCGAGACAGAGATGTGGCATGCAGCTTGCGAGACAGAGATGTGGCATTAGGCTTGCGAGACAGAGATGTGGCACTAGGCTTGCGAGATGCACCATCTGTGATAGCTTCATATAAAAGGTTCCATTGACTTCACAGAGTTTGCTGTGTCACAACACTGTGCCTTGAAAGTGGCCTGAATGAAAGATAAATAATACTACACGTGTGTTAATCTTTGTATGTGTTGTCAGACCCAGCTCATACCAGTACCCCAGCAACCAAACACGGGATAGGAGCGTCCACTCAGACCACTCGAGTACCAACAATGACAAAGGAAGACACCAATTGTTATCTGTAAGTGTAGCCAATGGTATCAGCCTCATGCCGATGCAAGCTCACAAGATCTCCAAATGGTGCCATGGACCTTCAACTGTGTAGTCTTGTCTGAATGATATATTGCTAATCATGGGACTTGTTGGTGTAATCTTCTTTGTGTTGAGTTTAATAGTCCTAAGAGTTTGGGATAGTGCTGGTGCGCAAGATAAAGTTTGTATAGTTTCCATCTCACCCCAACTGACGAGTGGAGTATATCCAGCATAGGAGTGATGGTTACTAACAGATAGCATAAGATTAGTATTGAAAACAATCTAAAGTATTAATACTTCCCTAAGGATTAGGCTACTCTATTTGGTGTATTTGTAACTTTGAAATAACAACAAAAAATTATTAGAACTCCTATGTGTTTGTTTTTTCGCGATTGTGACAGTAAAAGATATTGAAATAATAAATTAAGGAGTATTATATTTACACTTATATCTTCTTCTAATTGGCTACCATTATAAAAGGTTTTTTTTAACTTAAGAGGAAAAATCATAAAAAAATATTAGTTTCAAAATAAAATGCTTTATTTTGTGAAAACAAGTGATTGAGCACAACTGAATATAGTTTGTATGACTTAATCTACTACCCTCATTTTGTTGTTTGTAAAGCATTTTTAGTTGCACTACAGACACCGCTTCCACAAAAAAGAAGTGGTTATTTTTATAATTGTGTATTTCACAGATCATTAGGTTTGGCGAATGGGTACACGAGAAAGATCTGGTAGCTTTTGATGTCAGTGACCACTCCCTGCCCCCCTTCACCCTTACACTAAATAGAATGTAACAGTTTGTTTAACTACACATAATTTAAACTAGTCATATAAGTTTTGGATGTGTTATGAGCAGATCATTGTGTGATCGAAATGTGAATAGCAAGTGCCATTTTGGGTGTTAGTGTTCAAATCTCAGGGTCAACATATTTTATGTGGCATTAGAGCCTTAAATTGATGTTATTACTATATTTTTGCAAGGTTTCAAATAATTTGGCATATTCTGCAAAATATATGGAGTCAAGTTTTTAAAAATATAATTATAAAAATATTCAAACCTCAAATAAAGAGTTATCAATTTATTTATTTTTTCCTCTTTTATTGTATTGGTACAATTTATTTTTCAGTAAACACAATTGGAGGGCTTGGGGCAATAATGTGCTGAGCCACTAATTTAACACTTATTAGACTTTCAACTATTTAGTTACATGAATAACTAATGAATAGCAGGTCTATGTTCAAAATATTTTGGGTCTGTTGCTGTATTAATACAAGTATTTCAGGTAAAAAATGTTATGCCACAATTTTGTCAAGATGGCGGAAAAGTTTGATGAGCAAGTTACAAGGTGTGTTAAAGAGAAAATTGAATTTTGATTGCATTAATGAATCTGAAGATTAATTGTTTGAAGACAGTGAGGAGGAATACATCCTATCTGCAGATAAGAGTCATCAGATAGTGAGACAAACACTGATGTAAATGTTAACATATTCTGATTATTTAGTGGCATAGTATTATTTCAATGAAATATTACATAAGTATGATTTCAACATGTGCTATGGTATATAAAATCAAAATATCAAAAAATATATGTGTGTTGAACTGTTATCTCTCCCTCAAAGTCATTGGTGTGTGTGTGTGTGTTATTGAGGTAAAGCTCCAGTAGGTTCTGATAAATACAGAATAATTTTCTAATCTGACTTCAACATTACCTTCAAGCTTCCCAAGTTCGACTCATGTGGAGTATGCAATATGTTTGAAATAAAATGTGAAAGTTTACGCAGTATAGGAAATAAACAAGAGACTAAAAAACTGGACAATTAATGCAAATAGCATTTATTAAACACAGATGAACAAAAAATAAAATAATAATTACAACTGCAGTTCAAGACGCAAAGCCACATGTCATAGCAATAGATTTACAACAGGTGCTTCTGACTTTTATGTTGTCTTTTGGTACTCCATTTTACAAACATGAAATGTGGACTCTTAATTTCGGTATTCATGATTGTATAATTTACAGAGGATTTGTGTTTGTTTGGAATGAAATGCTTGCAAATAGAGGCAGAGAATAATTTGGGAGTTGTGTTCTCAAGTACATATCATGCTGAAACAGTGCCTCAAAATAACAATTTGATTGTGTTTTCAAACAACTTTCCAGGGCAGAACATAAGCTGGGCCAACAACAAACTAAACAGTTTGAATCAATTGAGCATATTTTTATGATACCAGGTCCACCCATTCCCCTTATGACAGGGATCTTGCTCACATCAAAAATTATAAGAGAATTGACTGTCAAAACATTTACACAATGGGAGAATGATGTTATGTTATTGCAAAAAGCAATAAGAAAAAGCCATTCATGGTGACACAACTTAAACAAGAAGACATACTTTCAGTCAGAGATATTTTACAAAGATAATGAAAAAAAAAGCATGTGATGATGATGGTATAGAATTAAACTTCTCCAATGTTACCTCGTTTAGGTTTTCATCTGAAACACCTTTTAAAATGTTTTTGAAGCACTCGGTATATGGCGAGTTTATTTCTGTGACTTTGTAAAAAAGAAGAAGTTTAGTAAATGTTGACAATCTGGAGGGTAAATATTTTGGAATTATTCAAATATATCAACAGAAAATTAAAAATGTCCAGGAACTTTTGTTTTTTGTGACACCAATTTATCATGATTTTTATTTAAACTTGAATTCCACTGAGTCAACTGGTAATAATGGCAATGATAGTGATGAAATTATAGATGACAGTCACGGTTGAACTAAAGATGAAATCCTTCATGACAATGAACGTTGAACTAAATATTAAATCCTTGATGATTGTTGAGCCATACATGGTGACACAAACCTATTACTACTAAATAACTTGTTTTATTGTAGACAGCTGAATTTATATTCACTAATTATTTTCATTGATGATTTAAATACTATAAAAAGTGTTATATCTATAGGTGTTGTGATAATAATGCCAATTTATGTGATCCTACTGTTGGCATAGCATATTATTCTATGTTTTTATATCTCAACATCAACATGCTAAGCCACCGAAAATATAACAGTATTTAATAATAACAATATGTGTTTCTATACTTCCTTACATATGGAAATAAAATCTATTTGTTTTGGTGTCTTAGAGTTTAAGGTTTATATAAAACTAAGCAAAAGGGAAATATTAGGGCTAATTAATTATGGATTTTTTTTTAAACCTTAACTATCTCATATCTAATAACTACCAATATGTGGCATAGCATATTATTGCCCCGAGCCCTTCAATTAATATATAAATTAAAGCTAAAAGAGGGACATTCATTCAGTGAAAGAGACAGTTTTAAGTGTAATGTTTTGTTAAGTTCACTTTTTATCTTTTAGTGAACTTTTACAGCTTCAAAACACTATTCTGTTCCATTTAATTTAAATTAATTTTAAATGTAAATAAATTTTACAGAAAAACAGAGAACCCTCTGTTTAGTTAAAACCAGGTGGATATGCTAAATTTGTGAATCTCTTAGTGTATCATAATAATTATAAGATTAGAAACAGATTATACATTCCAACAACAAATCCAAACAGTTTGTGTTGCAATTTGAGCAAAGTAGATTCCCAAATACTTTTCAAAAGAGTTCTTACACCCCTTTATATTGTATGTAATGTTAAGTAATACTAATAATTACACAAGATATTTATATATATATATATATATATCATAACAATATTAAATTTGTTTGTTCATATGTCCCCACTTAATATCTGACATGTACTTACTCAAATACATTATTTATTTAATTATATGAGCTAACTTCCCAAATTAAAACTTCATAATAAACAAAAGTGTAATAAATAAAAGTTAAATTCTAGTAGTTTGTAATTTGTGGAAACAAGATAACCAACATAGCAAGTATAGAATAAATACTAGACACCAAGTATTATTTCATTTTAGTATGATTTTAGCAACTTATGTACTGAGAATAATTACCTTAAAACTAAGAGAATTAAAACAAAATTAATATTAGGTTTTAGGCACTTTAAAATATGTTCCAAATGTGTTACCAATTGTTTCATTTTAGAGTGAGTGTCACCTGTATTTTTATTTTTATCTAAAAAGTTCTTAAACAATTCTCAGAATAATGATATATATAAGGAATTAAAAAAAGTCATTTAAATGGTACCTACGGTTTTTTCTTCTACTGTATTGATTTTATAAGAAATGCACTTGATCTAAAATTATAACAGTTTGGTATTAAGTCTGAAAAATAGTTTCTCCCTTGATTTTTTTGAAAATGAATAAAAACTAGATAATGACATTATTTTTAATTGAAGTTCTGTGTATGTTTTTAAATATGCAAAGCCAAATTCCTTATGAGTCAAAAGCCAGTTTATATCTGGGTGGGATAAGTAAACTCAGGAAATATACTGTAATGAAAAAGCTACAAAGGATTGGGATTAGTTAATATTAAGGTTGAATCCTCAAGGATATTCCCGGATTCAAGAAAATATCGTAGTCAAGATTTGAAAAAAGAAAACAAAAAAGTTAATTAGAATTTGCTGTTTCAGCCCCCACGTAATTATAGGAATAACTTTAAAAAACACTAAAAACATGAATTTAACACTTAAATGGATGTATAAATGTTATAATAAATACATTTTACTAAACAAATAGATTTTAGCTCCTATCTCTATTTTATAATATTTTGTTCTATTCTTATTTTCACTTATGTTCAATTTAAATTTTAATTTGAGAATTGAGATTTGAAGGTAAAATAAAGATTCAAATTAGTAGAATAGGGGATTTGACCCCTCTCTAGCTATTTCGTGATATTTCACAAGGTGAAAAATTGCACCTGGACACGGGAATCAAAGCTGGGACCTTTGGCTTAGTACGCCAATGCTCTAACCACTGAGCTATCCAGGAGCTGTCCCGTGCTCAAAGTTATTCTTCACTCATCGTTTGGGGTAAAGTCTATTATATAGTGTGGAATTCATATACTACTTGGAACTATCATTGGAAACAACAGCAGTGGTGTCTCAGGGTCGACTTTATGTTGCCGAACATACTGTTTGTACAGGATTAGTGAACTATATGAAGTTATGGATACAGCTGTCATAGACATCATATTTCAACTATTTATAAAGTGAAAAGCCGACACAAGAGCCGCTGATGGTTGTGATTTTCAATAAAAGCTCCAAGTAAGTTATTATTAATTCCACGTGTTCATCACACTCTTCATATGTGGATATATCATTGGTAGAACATTGGTATGCTAAGGCAAAGGTCCCGGGATTGTCTTTTCAAGCAATGGATTAATATTTAAGGAATCACATAAACATGAATTAATCAATTATATTAGTTAGTCATCACACTTGCTTGTTCCAGCTTCAGCATAATATATTATATAAAGTTTATCAATGATTTCAGTTCTAACTTTACCATGAAAGTGTGTTTATTCATTAATTTTTTATGACACAAAAATTTTATTCTTAGTAAACACAATAAATTTTAATGCTTTCATAACAAGCTATAGTTGTGTTTAATAAACTACCTCATCTATTACTATTACATGGTGTATTTTTGTTTAGTTAATCAAACTCATTTGTTTGTAATATAAGGATGCTATTGGTTGCTGATTGCAAGCGATTTGCCCATTCCCCTACATATTGCCTTATCTTTTTCAGGGAATTAGCATTAGCTCCTGTAATACAGTATTATATTGCAATATTTCATCTTACATAGGAATCATTAAAATGTATGTTTTGTTTTTATTTATTTAGCACTGTCTTTTACTACTCGTTCGGGTTATGCTTAAGTACTAATCATGCTAATGAGTTTAGGAATTAGGAAGGTTAAATTTAGAGGAAGTGGACCCGCATTTGTGTAGAGGGAAAGTGGAAAACCATTTAGGAAAATCCACCCCAGTTCACTCAACCCAGATTCGAACTTTGATCTCTCCATCCTCGGCAGTTTAGCTTAACACGAAACTGGCGCGTTAGCTAACTACACCACCGAGGCAGGTATGCTTGTAATTAGTTGTTTGTATTAGGTTTGAAAGCTTAGAAACCCCCTCTCCCATATCACTGATATGAACTTTGAAATTTTAAGACTTTTTTGGTTATTTGGAGTGGTACATCTACCCGCCTGCCTAATTACAATTATTGGTAATAGGTTTTTTCTATATATGTACCCCATAAGACTCTCCTAAATCCCAAGGCCCCATTTTGAAATTTACCGTTTTTAGAATTGTATGGTTGTATGTGCTTTGCCAAATTTCAAATTTCCAAGATGTTTAGAAGTGTTTAAACAATTCATGTGGAAGCAAGAACATGACATTTCTTTTATGTAAGTAATGATAATGTGTAAATAACATGTCTGGAGTGAAATATGTACATTTGATTGATTAGTAAAATTTTTGATGTCATGAATGTATTATATGTATCTTAAGTTAATTACAAATTGTTGTAGCTTTGGAAATAAAAACCACACCAATAAACACCAATCATGTTTTATTGACAAATTTTAATAAAGCATTATGGTGAAATCCTTTAATCAATTTTCTCCATCACAAAACTAGTTACTGTCAAGTATGACCTTATGAATCACTATTATTTCATGACATATGTTCTCACGAGTAAAGTTTATACATATTCTAACTTCTAATTCCCTACCCCGATTTTAATTATTACTAATTATTAATTCCTTAAATCTACAATATACAAAAGGAAAACCTTTTAATCAGTAAGGACACAAAAAGATGAAAATTAATTAGAAAATTAGAATTTAGGACAGGACAGTTTATGAAAATTAAGTAAATATAAAACATTTATCAAGGGAAAACCAATTTTTATTTTTGAGGTGTAGTTAAAAAGTTGTAAAAAGTATAGAAACTAGGAAAGATACATTCACTGAAAGGGTATCAAATATTCATGGAAATAAACACTTGCCGTTCCCACTATTATTTATAGTAGGCTTACATTAAAAGGAGGATAGAAGGGCAAAGCCTACATACTTGCCAGAAAACTGTAACCTCAAAGTACTGTTGTTACTTGTCTCTTGATTAAATAAAAAGGTTAGGCTTGGATTCTGCAGTTGCCTGTTCAAACTTGTGTCTTTACTCTTGGTAGATGGATAGAATGTTTTGTTTGTATATTATATTTAATTATTAAACTATCAGTTATTATTATTGTTTGTATAGAAATTATTGAGTGGTGTGTGTAGGCCTACTTGGAAGGAAAGGAGAAGAGGTTATTTAAGGTTGAGAACAGTGGGGTGCCTGGGTTTGGTTAAATATTGGGTAGCAAGTTCCCACCTATGAAGCTGGGTATCATTTCAACTATTGAGGAGGTGTTGTATTACTCTAGTATTAAATTATTATTATTATTATTATTATTATTATTAGCA
>CABFOW010003566.1:16312-34451 GCA_902141385.1 Timema californicum
TATGTTTCATTAATCAAGCAAAGTTACTTTTGAGGAAGCCATCTTGATAGGTATCACAGATGGTAGTAGAACATTGATTAAGTGCTTAGAAAAATAATAGTTTAGTTATACTATGGGAAGTGCTGCCACCTAGTATTTCTTATCAACTAAGACAGTCTTAGGAAACATTTACAGAACACTATACCCGAGCATATCTCGGGGCAATGTGTTTGTTAATATTTGAAAGAAGACCTGAGTGTAGCTCGGGCATGGTAACAATAGTTACTACGACAGCCAGAGCGTATCCCGAGTGTGGTGTACAAAGTGTTAATATTAAGCGGTTAAACATACTTCATTATGTTCCAAAATTTAAAAACTATCTTTGGTCTATAATCATCAGAGAATAGTTGGACAATATTTTTTAATTAGACTATTAGTTTCTGGTTGTCTAAACCTCTTATTATCAGGTTTGGTCAGTGTTCACTTTATGTCTTATTTGATCTTAGTTTTTTGTAAGGCTGGTATGACTATGTAAATATAATAACGAAATTTGGTGTTTACTGGTTTTATTGCAAACTTCAACCAATTTCACATTTAATTCATGAATTTCAACATTTCAATAAGAAAAATAAAAAAATTGTAACATTGATAAAAAATATTTGCTCTTTTGTTCAAAGTTCAAACTATTAATGAGAATTTCATTTTGTAGATAGAATGATATTTTTCTATTTTTTTAAGTAATAATTATTTACAGAACTGTGAATATTTGAATATACAGTATATTTTTACTATCATAATTTAAGCATACTGCATACAATTTAAATTAGGTAACACTGATGTCAACCAGAAAGCTATAGTCAACATAATAAGTCAATATTTAAGGGCATTAGCTGAAAAGTTTAATAATTATTTTCCTGAAAATGAGGATCCTTGTAAAGATAACCTTTGGATTAATAAGACCTTCTTGGAAGATGTAAAATCATGTGAACTTGATCCTCATAAAAAAGAAAGGCTGATCGAGTTGTCTTCGGATGTCACTCTGGTGTCCAGACATAAAATGCAATCACTGTCTCAATTTTTGATATCACTAGTAAAAGATAATCCATCTCTTGAGTTATAAAGCTATAAAATTGTTGGTCATTTTTTCGACTTCCTATTTATGTGAAAAGACTTTTTCAACCATGTCATTAATAAAAACCAAACAGAGAAATCGAATGGATGTTAACACAGCGCTTCGTCTCTCAGAAACAACGCTGCAGCCAAGTATATCAAATTTGCTAACAAAGAAGCAGCAGCAGATGTTGCACTAGCTAAAAATTGTAATTTTACAACATTAGATTTAATAAATTAAATACAATGTAGGTTTATATAGGTTTTTATTTCTATCTTAGCCATCAACCGGTCCGTGAAATATATCTATTTTCGCAGGTACACAGCTCTAGAAAGGTTGAACACTGTTCAAGAACATGTTATGATTAACTAAATTAGATTGAAATTTAGTTTTCATGCCTTACTGGCACTAGTTTGTTTATGAAAGGCCAAAATATATTTAAAATATGAATGTTTTGATGTTAATATTCGATATACAGTGATCAAGAGAGAAGTGAATACAAACACTCTTACAAATGTTATTAATAATATTCCTCATACCTCTAATTAATTTTAGCTTGGATCAAAATATGAATTCTAAATCAAATCATAGAGTTTCGGTAGTTTGATCAGATTTCTTATCAGGTTTGATACCGGTGTATGAAACTCTGCGGTCTAAGATCAGACTTATTTGGGAAACTACTTTCACAATGATGCCATATGTATGGTTTTTGTCTATAATAATTAGCAGGCAAGTGTCTAGAGAGGGTACCCTTGGAAAAAAAATATTTCAAACAATGATCACATTTGTAAGATTTTCGCTCAATAAGGCATAAAATATTAGCTTTGAGAGAAGGCTTCCCATAAAATAGCTTCTCACAAATATTACACTTAAAATTTGATATCTTTTCAGTTATCATATCAGAAAAGACTGTTTTTACATGCAAAGAACTTTCCACAAATATTACATTTGTTTGTCATTTTCCCATTATGAGTAGAAAGTTGGGCCTCTATATGTGATTTAGTAAAATCACTTTTTCTACATTATTTTCTTATCTATTATTATTATTATTATCTAGCAGTTTCTTTTAAAATTCAAAATGGAGTAATCCATTGTTTGTGTTTATTTATTTGTACTCTCTTCCTCTTTGTGTATGATAAAGGCAACAATGCCGAAATATTATTTTATTTATGTTAAAATGTGTGTGTGACTACTTCTACTATAGAAGACAGAAGAAAGGAAGAAGATGTCACCTTTGTGCATTGGACTCTTCCCACATATTTCCTCTTTCCCTAGGTGGGCTTTCTTCATCAAATTTATTCCTCGTAGTTTATTTTTCCTTTTTCTTTAGTTTTATCAATTTCCTCTATTAAAAAATTATCTAGCCATTGGGCCACCTCATTTTTAAACATTTTTCCACAATATGTACACTTAAATCGTTCTATTCCACTATGCATAAGAAAGTGGTGTGACTTAAGGATGGATTTTGTTTTGAAAGTAATTTTACAGACATTGCATATGTGAGATCTCAGTTTACTATGAAAAAGTGCATGTGTTTAAAGACCACTTTTATGTTTGAAACACTTGCAAAACTCACAACTAAAGGGTATTCATCAATATGAAAGATAAGGTGCGTTCTTAAACAAATTCTATCTTCAAACTTATTCCCACAGTCATTACATGTGTAAAGATTTTTATGTGTTAGATTATGAGTGTGAAGTTTATTTTCAGTAAAGAAACATTTCCCACAATTATTACAATTAAAAGATTTCTGTTTAACAAGAATGAGAATATGGTACTTGAGCTCAGTTTTATTTCAATAGCATTTTGAACAGATATCACACATATAAGGTTTTGTTCCTTTATGAAAATTAAATATAAGCCTAACTTTAAGGTAGTAACATTTATCACATTTGTTACACTTGAAAGGTCTTTGACTATAATGAGTGGCATGGTGATTCTTTAAGCCATGTTTGTACCTAAGACCTTCTCCACAAACATTGCACTTCTAAGGAATTTGAGCACTATGAACCTGCTGGTGAAGTTTGAGGCTATTTGTATTTTTGCAACACTTTTTACATATCTGACATGTGTAGCATCCTTGACCACTATGGATTAAAAGATGGGCTTTAAAAATTATTTTGTAAGGACATTCCTTTATACAAACCTTATATGTGTTCAGTTCTTGATTTTTATAAGCCCCTCTGTGAGTTTTAAGTATACTCTGACTTGAGAAATTAGTTCCACGATCATTACACTTGTGATGATTATTTTTTAATATGCTCACCGCCTCTTGATAGTATATTGTGTTTTTTACATAAGTATTATTGTCTTTACTTTGTTTTGAAATTGCATTTTCACAATTAACAAGAAAACTTTTATAAAAATAAGTTTCTGTAACTAAACTTCCTTATAGACATACAGCAGCATTTGCTGCACTCACAGTGTTGACAAATGCCCTATCTAATTTTATAGTGTCAAACATGTTTTCATTATTCAGCTACAATGACAGGCGAGTGAAGAATACTGCGTGATTTAACTGGCAGCATAAATAAAGTGATAAATAGTTTTTAACTTTATCTAGACTAAAAACGTTTACAAAAAGTGTTTTTATCAAAATTATAAGTTAAACATAGATTTTAAGATCAGTTAGTAAAATATAGTTCGGTGGTAAGTTGAATAGAATAAATGGCCTAGTTGAAAAAAATATTTAATAGGTGTACAATATATAAGACAGTCATTGCATTTTAAATAGTATTAAAAGGTAAATAATTTTATATGAATTAGTTAAGTCAAAAGAAATTAGATTTAAAAATGGTGAGATTTACAATGCTGATTTAAAACAATAAGATCATTTCAGAATGTTACAAATGCAACAAAATAAAAAATTCGACACATTAAAAATATTAGGTGTTAATGTCAATAAAATAATCAAGACTACAATTATTTTATTTTGGCTAACCAAGAAATTTAATGTGAGATTTTTTGTTTTGTTATTAGCACCACTTATTACTACTTATTTCGGTAATACGCTTATGTACCAATTACTCCAATGATTTTAAGTATTAGGAAGGTTAAATTTAGAGTAAGCGTGAATGTATTAAGATTTTTGTAAATTGAAAATAAAGTGTTTATGAATTTTTAGAATTAACATTTCATAACTAATTTTAATCCCATGTTCCTTGTTAGGGGCTGCTTTTGTTTCACTTCACAATGATTACTGATTAGTTTTGATACTCACCTGCATCAACCTTAGGACTTACATGAAGCAAACCCCACAATACTATCAACATGGTTTAAACACACTGCATATACATAAAGTAATTACAAAATCATAAAGGCAAAGTGATATTGGCGTTAATATTTTTTTTTTAAATCAAACAGAACAAAAGTGAATAGAACAATGGTCTTGACGTCGAGTATGTTTTTATTATCAATTTGCAAGAGAAGCTCCCCTAAACACTCATATTTAATGAGTAAATATTAGATTACAAAATAAAAAACACAGATTGAACATTATTATCATATATAGTCGTGCACTAAATCAGTTTGCACAGAGATTTTGAGAAGTTCATATTCAAACAAAGCAAAGCAAAAGAGGTTCACTGAGATTTGATAGAGATTGGTTTTCAACGCACACTGTCCGTAAAGTACCAAACGTCAGGTGCAACAGGGTTGGCTTTAGGAATGTGGAAGGTAGGAAATTCCAAGAAATCTGTAGGTCTACAGAGTAGAGTAAAGTGAGGGGAAATAGGCATGGAGATAACCAGAAAACTGTATCTAGCAACAAAGATGATTTCTGAGTGAAAATTGCAAATAATGAAATACTAAACAATATATAATGGGTTAAAGTAGATAGATATGTGTGAAAAAATAAAGATAAGAATGAGATAACAAAGAGGGATGATGGAATAAGGTTCTAATCTTCTTGACACTTGCTCAACCAGGTTTTAGCTAAAATGAAAGGAAGGGCAGGTTAAAGGTTAAAAAAAAATTATTTTGAAATGCTGTATTAAGTTGTTAAGTGTTAAGTGTTGAGTGTTTGCTTTCAAAAAATGGTTTGTTCGTTAAGAATATATTTTTTATTTAATTTTGCAGTTTGGTTAAATATGTTTTCAGCAGTATTAATTCTGGTTCTTTTTGAATAGTGGTATGGGAGAGGGATTTATGTTGTTGTTTATGCTTGAGAGGTTTAAAAAATCTAGACTTTTTCTGTTGTATTTAAAGTTGCTTATTTTCAGAAGACCTGGTTAAATGTTCCTTCCTAATTTACCCATATATGAACTGCTGGAATCACATGTAAGACGGATGATGCCACTTTTATCAGATTAGTTAGTTTTATTCAAATTAGAGTGAATGTTTTTTATTGTTGTTGTTTGAAGCTAAATCAATGTTAAAGTTATGGTTTTTGGAAGATATTGGTGATTCTGTCAATTTATTTGCCTGTCTCTTTAAATTTGATCCATTTTGATTTGTCGCCGAGATTAGAAATGTTTAAGGTTGATTTAATGGTGAGTTGTGATTATTGTTTTTAAAGAATTTTAAAGATCAATGAGTGTGAGTATTTGTTGGAAATATAAAGTTGCTCGATAATATTGAATTATGTTTTGAAGTTCTTTCTATTTAGTGGCTGTTCTTTTTAATTCAAGACCTAATATTTATTAAACCTATTTCTTTAAATTCTTTATATAGTTTTTCTTAATATATTGTTACTCCATTATGTGCATTGTAGTTCAACCATATTATGTTTCTTTCTTTCATGAAGACCTGAGGATGCTGTAGAATTACATTGAAACTAGTAGTGGTCAACTATAGGGTGCTCACACAACCATTTGACGAAAGGAGAAAGGGAATCAAAAATTGAGAGTCAATTTGTCATATCGAGCTTTTTATTTATATTTTTTACCTTTATTATTATTTTTATTTAACCTCATATCATATTTAGCAATCTTAAAATATCAGTTTCCTAACTGAATAGATCTACTTTATTAAAAATCAGATATTAAATTGTCCAATATCATCAACAGATTATAGTTTATATTAAGATAATATAATCTCACTTGGTGATAATCCCTGCTTGCACATTTCTTTGGAACTAACACAGTGTTGGGTTGACATTCTGCTGAGAATAGTGTATAGGATTAATTTAGATATATTTATAAATTACAGTTGAACAAGGAAATTAGACCAGGGAGACACAAATTATATAGTACCGAGCTTTTCAAAACTACCATATGCTCAGGATAATTCATTACTCATTACTCATAATTTGTAAGGCAAAGGTTGATTTGGGATATCATATTTATTCCATTGATTGTACAAGTTTTGATTCCAGACTATTATTATTTAATAATACATTTTTAAAATGCTCATCTCCTTATGACAATAATTTATGTTATTTAAGGTGAATATAGTATTTTCTTTGTTTTCACATTTAACAAGGAAACTTACATCTAAATGAGAATGTGTATCTCCACTTCTATGTTGACTTCCAGCCACATTATCTGCACTCACTGAGCCAACCAAAGCTTTATCTGATTTTATAGTGTAAAACCTGTTTTCATTATTCAGTTCCAGTGGCAGATGAGTAAGAAATACTGGTGAATTTAGCTAGAAACATAAATAGTGTGATAGTTAGTATATAAAGTATTTTAGATTGTAAATATATATAATTTAAAAATTTATTTATTGAAAAGTTAAACATACACAATAATGTTAGAGTTGTGTTTATCCCCTTTTCTTAGTTACTCTTTTTTCCCAGGTTTATAATTCATTCACGACCTAAGTTTACTTGGATGACCGCTCAAAATGTTACTAGAAGTAGTCCTTAATATATCACTATGCCAAGAGCTGACTTCTTTCATTTTGGATAACTGTAATGAAAACTGTAATGAAAACAAATGGTGATATATGAATGTGATAGTTAACCACAGTAATTTAGACCAGTATTATTTATATATTTATTTGAGGTCAGACACAAAGCTTATTTATCGGTCCATTTCACTTTTTTTTAAATATTCACACCACTTTCACAAAAACTTCTAACGAACATAGCTTAAAAATGGTAACCAACAAATTTAAATCATGTGGTTGAACATGATAGTAAACAAGTTTTTACACAATGATGCACCCACGCAGTTATTCAGTTAAATATTTTGAAATACGATAAATTAATCATAAAATCCTTTATTGTATGTAAAAAAAAATACAAGTATTTTCTATTTTCCAAGTAAATAGGATGTCTGTATTAAAAGGTATTAATGTATGCACTATATTACACATAACCAATGTTCCAAAATGAAGCACAAGTACTTTTAACTATGTTTAAAATATTGTTTCAAGTTGGATAAAATGAAATTATTAAAAGTAATAAAATAGTATGAGAAAACTTAAGTCTACATTATTTTAGATGTAAAATATAAGAGGTAATTAAAAAACTTTACATTTATAACAAAACAGTGATCTTTTACAAGTGTTAGCAACCCGAAACCTAAACATTTAATTTTCAAACTGTCATCCAGATAAAAACCTATCGTGAACAGACTTTACAAAGTTTCATGGTATTTGTAAACACTTCACTATTCTTGCCTTACTCTAGAATGACAAACACCTCGAACAATAATTGAAATGGTATGTGTATACCTTGATGTGTGGTCAGACATGGTGACAAAACAAAAATATAGAGAAAGCAATATTTATTAGAAAAAACTATGAATTGTTTTACAGTCCACTACTAAATGTATATCCCACATTTCACCAGTGTCTAAGCCCAACCATTGGTTAAAGACAATATTGAATTTTAATAAAAATAAAAGATGTTAATTATCTTGCAACCTGTTTTAAGTATCTGGCTATCTGTATCAAAATAACGAAAATTGTGAATAATTTATTACAATATAATTTCAAAAATATTGCTTTATTTTCCAACTAGTGAATTTATAGATACCTACATTTCTAATATTCAAACTTGGCCATAGCGTCATAGAAGGGCCCAGACAAATTTAGACCATCAGAGTGACGTTACAAATTACAAATTGCATTTAATTTACAAATGAAGAATATGTATTAAAATAACATGTACTGTATTTACATAACTTACATTTATCATCATCATCATCATCATTATTATTATTATTATTATTATTATTATTATTATTATTATTATTATTATTATTATGGAATTCAAAGTTTTATTGATAAGGCTGTGTAAACATTTTCAGCCCTTCGTTAGTCTATATCTTTAACATTAGTCTGTCAAATTAAACTTTTACTCTTAGATGGAAACAATCTGATTTCATACCTATTTATATAAAAAAAAGGGGTCAAAAACATATGCCATATAGACCAAGTTCTCTCTTAAACACTTTCTCCAAAGTATTTGAAAAAATCATACATGAGCATACTTACACCACCTTAAAAATAAACTTTCAGAAAATCAACATGGCTTTATAAAAAATAAATCTACTGTCACTAATTTAGTCGAATTTCTTGAGCATGTTGCCCCTCTAGTCTCTGCATAAGGTCAGGTTGATGCTATTTATTTTGGCCAAAGTAAGGCATTTGACTTATAGTTATTATTCTTTCTAACCTTGGTAATTTTGGCCTTTCTCACTCATATGTAAATTGGTTCAGTAGTTATTTGCATGAAAGATAATTCACTATTAGAATTGATTCACACACCTCAAATACATTTTTAGCCCCCTGTGACATACCACAGGGTTTTAATTTAGGTCCTCTTCTCTTTAATGTGTTAATTGATGGCACTGGTAAATATTTGAAGTCATCTAGTTATTTACTTTTTGCTGATGATGTAATTTTATTTAAAATTATCAAATCAATTGCAGATTGTATAGATTTACAAAATGATGTAAATAGTATTCTGAAATGGTCTTTTGAAAATGGAATGTCTATTAATAAATCTAAGACCAAATCTATATATTTTACTAGGAAAACTAATCCTTTCTTTTTTACTTATAAGGTGACCTGGCGGTCTAGGGGTAAGGTGTCAAACTTCTATGCTGGCGGCCAGGGTTCAATCCTCGGTCCCGGCAAAGATTTATCTGATTACCAAACCCTTCCTTCACCTCTGACAAGACATCTTGTGAATGTGGGGAATGCCAGGCCTCCACCATGGTTTGGATTCCACGTTAAACTGTAGGTCCTTCATTTCATCTCACAATCACCCTACCATTACACATTAGCATAAGTGCGTATAACCCGAACGGGTAGTAAGACGTGGTGCTAATAATAATAATAATAATAATTTACTTATAAATTTGGCAATGAAAACATAGTTTGCATACTTTATATCAATGATCTTGGTGTTCTCCTGGTTAACCAACTTTATTTCCACTATCATGTTGACCATGTAATTTCCCAATCATTGAAATGACTTGGACTTATTAAATTTATTACTTCATCATTTAAGAAAGTTGACTTTTTTATGTCTGTACTACACCCTGGTTAGAACTAAGATAGAATATGCTACTGTTGCTTGGAATTCTATTACCTTAACTTAATCTCTTAGGTTAGAATACGTTCAAAAAAAAAATGTCGCTGTGTGCTATGATAAATACTTTAATAAATGGATTAGGACATAATTCGAAACATCTTAGGGTTCCAAAATCTCTTCTCATGTAGACATTATTGTGATGCTCTTTTTGTTTTTAATATTCTTAATAGCAAAATTTCTTGCAAATTTGCCCTTGATCATGTAGGCGTTCATAACCGTTCTCAGGCTTCTCATAATCGAAAATTATTTTTTCTCGATAGTTCTTATAAGGCGAGCCCTATAGGTCGTTGTATCCATAGCACCAATTCTAGATTTGTCGAATTCGACCTCTATCATAAAAGAAAAGCTAAACTCAGAGCGTTATTTAAGGAAATCCCATATCAATCATTTATAATGTAGAGGTTCTGCCTATAATATTTAAATTTACAATATTCTGATTTATTGTTTGCATATTATTACTGCTTTTAACCACTCTTTAGTTATTTGCTATTATTGCTATTTTTTATTCTTATCATTATTGATTACTATTTTTTTCATAAATATTCAACAGTATATAACATTATTTAGCTATTATTGTTTATCTTATTTCCTCATGTAAAAATATATATATATATTTGTAAGATACTTGTGTACTTTTCAGTGCTGGCCTATTATAGGTCTTACAACTGTTGGCCAGCACTATAATAAATGAATTGAAATAATAATAATTATTATTATTATTGCGTATTACCACCCATTTGGGTTATATGCACTTATGCTAATGTGTAATGATATGGTTATTGTGAGATGAAATGGAGGACCTACAGTTTAAAGGCCCAGAGACTCAGAGAGAGACTTTGGCTGTATCCGAATAGTCTACTTATGCGACGTCGCGTTGGCTCGTGGCGTTGATAGCTGCATTTGCAATCACGTGACCAAGTGTAGATCTGTCCGAATAGTCGCGGACTAGACCGATGCAGTTTTCTCGTGGCGTTGGTAACCATGGATACGAACGTTACAAGCTATGTGGCGTTGGTGCGGTGTTTGACTGGCAATTGTTTTAGTATTATCATTTCGTCTGTTGAGCACCGACTTGCACAAATTATTCGGTAGGAAACAGCACTGTGGTTCCAAGTGTGTTGCCGTTCGAATAGATTGATGCAGTCTTCTCTATGAAAACCGCGAAACATCAAGACTGCATCAAGTCAAGTGTACTTGACTATTCGGATACAGCCTTTGTATCCGTCCGTGCTTCGCTGGTGATCCGGTCCATAAGAAATTCTACTCACGATTACAGTCTCAATATGCTTAATTATATGACCGTTTCAACCAATGAGATAGTAAGACTTCATCCAATTAAAACATTCAAAAGAAAATAGTCTACAGCACGGAGCGTGCATCAAGCAGTCAGCTGATCAAAAAAAACAAAAACAACTTTGTTGAGAAAACTTCCAATATTTATATTAAAATATAGGTAAAGACCAATCACAAGAAATATATTTATAACTTTATTTTAACTATCAAACTTAAAATAATAAGTCTTTGCAATTGCCTTAATATGCTAAACAGATCTAGGCCTACTAATATTTTGGATGAAAAATCACTTATCCATAATTTATCAATTACAAAATATTGTAGCATCGATTTCTTACGGACCACGGACATATCCTTTATCTATGCCACGGACCTATGGATACGGAGTCTGTGTCTTCGCCTTTAGGCCTCACCACAAATTTTGGCAAACGATATCGAATGTTGGGCTTTAAATGATCTAGCTAACGAGATTGAAATGTTTCACTTTTGAGATTCAAAATTTCACTATATGGGCGCCTAATGCGTTTCACTAGCGCCCCTATAGTCTAAACACAGTGCCTATAGTAAAAGGAAAGATATAATAGGCGAAATAGTAGTAAAGAGAGAGAGAGTGTAGTGCAGAGTGCGTAAGGATGGGATAAACTGCTCTTTTAATAGAGCAGAAGCAATCTGCTACTGCTCCATCATTGGACCTGTTCCTTTTTGTCAGAGTCACTATATTCAACTCTACTCCCAGCCTAATTTTGTTTTAGCACTGCATCTACTGCCAGTTCGAGTTATAGGCATATGTACTAACTACGCTAAACTTTTTTTTTCATGTAGCAATTAGTCATAAAGTCCATTTTTTAACACAATTGTTTGTTCGCTAAATATTTTGTGGGCTATATAAAATAATTCGGTGTGTTGTAGATTGCTGAACCTTGCGTTAAATAATTTGGTCAACAAGCAGGTTCCTTCAATGTTCATCATCAACGTAGGCCTATGCAATTAATTGTGAGAATACATCACATATTGTCCTTGCATTGTGTAAATAGTGTTTTGTACAACGAAAGCTTTACCATTTAAAAGTAATTTGTGACTCCTCAAACCAACTCTAAATTAGGCCTATAATCGATAAGTAAGGTTGCACCGGACCCGATCTCAACACTGTGGCAAAAACACAAAGTGTCCACTTCCTTTCCACTGTATGGCTGTTCCAAAATATCTCCAGAGTATAAAGGAACAAGGCTCCCCCAGACCTGTTCCAGCGCTGCCTGTGATAAAGAGACGAGAAGAAAGGTAATCTACTCCAGATCTGTTCCAGTGCTGCCTGTGATAGAGAGATAAGGAGCAAGGTTACCTACTGCATACCTGTTCCAGTGCTTCCTGTGATAGAGACAAGGAGCAAGGTTACTCTGGATCTGTTCCAGCGCTGCTTGTGATAAAGATACGAGGAGCAAGGTTATCTACTCCAGAGTTGTCTGTGATAGTTAGACGAGGAACAAGGTTCCTTCGGACATGTTCCAGCGCTGCCTGTGATGGAGAAAAAAGGATCAAGGTTACACCAGACCTCTTCCAGCACTGCCTGTGACGGAGAGACAAGGATAAAGGTTACACCAGACCTATTCCAGTGATGCCTGTGACAGAAAGATGAGGAGCAAGGTTACGCCAAACTCTTCCAGCACTGCCTGTGGCAGGGATGAAAAGTAAGGCTACCTACTCCAGACCTCTTCCAGCGCTGCCTGTGACAGAGCGATGAGGAGTAAGGTTACTCTGGACCTGGTACAGTGCTAGCTGTGACAGAGAGACAAGGAGCAAGGTTACATCAGACCTGTTCCAGCACTGCCTGGGGCAGAGACGAGGAGCAAGTTTACTTTGGACCTGTTCCAGTGCTGCTTGTGACAGAGAGATGAGGAGCAATGCCAAACGTGGATAAACACTTATAATACGCAACTGTTTTATGATTTCATCGATCGTATAATATTGTAAAAATACAGCCTTGACCGAGAGAAAACAGTAGAAATTTGGAGAAAACTAATGGGCATAAGGTAATAGGTGGAATGTTTTAAACTGACCCGTGACAAAAACCAGAACCAGATGATCGGCAAAAACATGTGTTTAGCAGCTGTAACTTCTAACGGTCAAAATTTAGGTATATACCTAAATGTTGACTGTCAGAATTCAGCTGTGAGCTGTCAGTCAGTACCACAGAAGCCATGGAGTTACTGTACTTATTAATCCATGGCTTAAGGCTTTAATTCCTGATGAAACATCTTCAAATAACCATTATCCCAAAATAATAATTTCATTATCATCTTATTTATCAATTACAATGTCTTGGAGATGTAATTCTTATTCAATAATTATGAAGAAAACATGTAGATTCTACAATATCATCAACTTTATTATTACTAACAAAATAGGTTGTATAAAAATTCGAAAATGCATTGCAAGTAGACCTATACTGAATGCATTCTTCACTTTTCTTCTGGATCATAAAAGACGATTGATAAAAAAATTATTTTTGATTGATAAGGGAGTATGTTTTGAATATGGTTTCATAAAGTAGTTTATAAGAGGAAAGGCTTCATATTCCACAATAACACTCCAATCCGGAAAGCTTACAGATCCAGATTCTATTGCTTCTATTAATTTCGATTTATTAAATTTACTACTATTATTATCACGTCTATTAGTTCCCACACCAATGTAAACAAAACCATAATTTATATCTACTAGAGTAAACAGCACTGTGCTGCTAAAGAGTCCTTTACAATTGTATAAAGCACTAGGAGAGTTATTAGGACATTGTGTATTAACATTTTCCATCTACAGCTTCGTAACAGTTTGGAAAATTCCAACAGCTGTTGAAGTCTTTAGCCCCTTGAATCGGCACATAGATAGCTGGGTTCCCAGATTTAACGATTACGACGTTTCTTTGCCTGTTGCAAAGTTAACAACACTTCTATAAGCATTTCAACACTGGCTCAAACACTTTTCGCCATGTTGAGTCCTTAAGTATATTTCACACTATGGGGACACTCACGCTCACACTCATGGGATGCACCGAGGTATTACCACTGCGACGCCCACGTAAGAGAAATATTTTCAAGATTGTTCATATCAGAAGCAGGCTCAGTTCCCTGGCAGAACAATAAGATTTAAATGTGTTGGTTTAAAATTATTGTATTTTTAAGATAAAAAAATAAACGTTGAGATTTACCCGTTTTTTTAAAAGTCTGTACTATTTCCTGCCATACCTTATTTTTTCTAAGATCACTATACAATTTGTTTGCCAAGTTGTATAGTTCAGGTTTGGTACCCACAAGTTCAAACAATTTTTTCGTCCATGGGTTTCATGTTTGTTCGACAGGTTGAAAACAAACTGAAGCTTGAGACTATACTGTGCATGTCATATTTAAAGTAGTACTCCTTTCGGGCTACGATCAAAATTCTGCGCTCAAAAAGTTATCGTCAAGGATCGCGGTGGTCATTATGAGTGCACGTGTTCGTGGCATTCCCTATAGTGTAAACACTCCTATTTGACTCACACTTTATGATATTTGAGCGTAGCCTGAGCATTGTGTGAGTGGAGTGTGAGCTTACCCATAGAATGAAACAACCTTAATAGAACTATGCGATTAAAATGGCCGTGTCAACAGAACTTGGATCCGAGTTCATTAGGACCGAGATGACTCGTGTCAGTACATTCGTACCCTGTCAACGCAACTTTACCAAAGATACTAAATATCAGTAACATTACCTTTGAATCCAGTTTTATAACATATTTTTTTAAATATTGTAATCTTCAATTTCAAAACTTGTCTCCGTTTTAAGATTATCTTATAATTTATAATAGAACAAATCTTTGACATTGCAAGAGCTTAAGCTGCTTATTATAATATGTTAATCAAGCCACAGAGCAAATATAAATAACATTACTAAAAACTCGGTGTTAAGTTTGTGGAGTGAAGATTTATCATTGGAGGTATTGATGCATGAATTTTCAATTTTCTGTTCTGGGGGTGCGGGGTTCAATCCTCAGTACCGGCACAGATTCATGCGATTGTAAAACCCTTCCTTCACCTCTAACAAGGCGTGTATTAGCCACAACTTGTGAATATGTGGAATGTTAGGCCTCCACCGTGGTTCGTATTCCACGTTAAGCTGTAGGTCCTCTATTTCATCTCACAAATCACCCTACCATTAAACATGACCATAAATGCGTATAACCCTAACGGTTAGTAAGACGCGGTGTTAATAATAATAATGTCACATTTGACTAGCTCTATGTTCTCCCCTTGAATCAAAATAATAACAAGGAAATATGAAAACTATGTGTTAAATTTGTTGTATCATATTTTCATTTATCTCTATAATATAACTAGATGGACATCTGTAGCTGAAAATTTCGAGCTGTCGCCGTCTGCATACTATTGTGTAAGAGAGAAAAACTTTCGGGTGTCTCTTTCTCTCATACACCCATACAAGGCAAAGTGGCATTTTGACATCGTTTATTAATTTGGTTTAAATATATGAGATACATCAATGTGTAACTATTTAAATTAAATAAATTTGTTAGTAAAAACTTTGAGGTGCATAACAAAGTTCTAAACTGATTAGTTTTTTATTTAAATAAGTTTATGTAGCCTAATAAATACGATCATTTTTGAAGGAATTTTGCTTGCATTGCTCGTACCAGAATCCTACCCTATAGTTGTGTTTAGTTAGGATAAAATACCTTCCGTAAGGAATTTCACATTACGTGAGGGATTGGCTCTGATACATAATCGCGTAAAACGAAAACGCGTAAAAGGAATTCATTTTAACATGGGTGAGATAATGATTACTCCAAAGGAAAAAAGTAAATATAAACCTAAAGCATGTAAATAAATGAAATTTTTATTAATTTATCCAACTAATACAATAATATAGTTAGCCTACACTTTTGTCAATCTTCAATCCCCTGAAATTTGTAAGCAAAGGCAATTTTTAATCAATTCATCTAATTAATACAATGTTACAGGTACACTTACTGTTAATCTTCAATCACATGATAAATTAACTGGATCTGCGAAATCTGGATTATCACTCGCTCGCTTTCTTGAAGGCCCTGGGACGGTAATCTCCTACTCTCCTGAAACCTCTGGGACGGTAAGCTCTTGTTCTCTTGACGACCCTTGGACAGTAGGCTCTTGGTCTCTTGAATGCCCTGGGATGGTAGGCTCTTGCTCTGTTGAAGGCTCTGGGATGGTAAGCGCTTGCTCTCTTGGCGGCCCTTGGACGGTAGGTTCTTGTTCTATTAAAGGCTCTGGGACAGAAAACTTTTGTTCTCTTGACGGCCCTTGGATGGTAGGCTCTTGCTCTCTTGAAGGTTTTGGGACGGTAAGCTCCTGCTATCTTGAAGACTTCTGCTCTATTGAAGGCTCTTGTCTGATGGCTCTTGCTGTCGTGGAGCCCTTGGGTCCTTGGGCTGAAGATTTTCAACTTTTTTTTTTATGAAATGGTCAAAATTCAGCTGACAGGCAGCATTCTTCCTCTCTCTATGTAGTGATTTGTTGCAAGCCAAATAACTCAATCTCCCTGGCAACTTCGGCACTTTTATCCACGCTAGGATTATTCTGTTCAATGATTATAATTGCACTGACAATGTACTAAAAAATTTAGTAATGGGTTTTTTGAAGTTGTTGGATAAGCTCAACAACATAAGACTCTTCCTCGTCATCCTTTATGCCGTTCTCCATTTCTAGAATTGTTGAGATCTATTGAGTGGGATTGGAGCAATTCATCCATATTTGCCTGGTCTACGCCCCCAAATTCAACATCATGCTATGTTAACGATGTCATAGCTTGAATTGGAAAGCTCGTGTTCAGGATCAGAATCATGAGAATTAGAAACTTCCAGGCAAATATTTTTCCAAACTCCCTTCATACAAGACTGTTACTAACTTTTGCCCATGCATCTCCATTGCTGTCAATATCACCCCGTTCCCCCTAACAACAAACTGTACAGTAAATATATTTGTTCTCACTGGAATGTGCGCGCACAAAGTCACGTCACCAACGCACAGGGTGAGTGAGAAATTACAACCAACCATGCATTATTTTTTAATTATCTTTTAATCAAGTTAGAGCGAAAACACGTAAAGTGATATCACGTATAGAGAGGAATACATGTAATTAACTGTCCCATTGTGCATTTTTCTCATTTATTTTAGTCATGCCAAACATTACAATGAATACACACAAAACAAATTAAGCAAAATTATATCTGATGTGATTCAATTTCAGAATTATGAACCACCGAAAATTAAAGTAGGTTTCCATACACCTTTGCCCTATATTCATTACTAGCTATAGAACCACTAACTAGTTTTGCAATTTTCAAGATTGTTGAGCCTCTCAGAGTATGCATTCATCATACACGGCTTATTTAGTCTACGTTACCTCATCGTGAAGTGAAGATGGTTTTTTATTCGTTTAAGCATTGAAAAACTTCCGTCTGCAGTAGCTGATGTAACTTGTATCACTATGAGAGTTATAAACAGTTCATGCTCCAAGCACATTTTATTTTTACTATGTTACCTTAGTGTGAACTTTGTATCTTGCCTCAACAATGTCTTTACATTATCTAAAAGTTTTACTATATTATTTTAGGGGGTATAAAAATTATACTTTTACCCCCTTCAATTTTAAGGGGATAAAATTTACCCCTGTACCCCGCATTCCTGCGCCACTGAACTTAAGACTTCTGTACAAAATATGTAATTCAAAAAAATTTAATACAGTTTTAACTAACTTATTTCATTATAGTTATCGAAATTTAAACATAATAATGGTTTTTGAAAGAAATACACTAGATATGAGCCAACTATAAGAAAAAAAGGTAATTTAATAATACTTTCTACAAGCCTATAGCCTAAGTCATAGTTTGAATGTATGGCAATTACATAAAGTTTGTGATTCAAATAAATGTAATCAAGTTTTAAGATACCTTATTCATTGTATTTATCAAAATGTCCATATAATATGGTTTCTGAAACAATTATACAAGCTAATAGCCAACTTTAAATATAGATGCAGTCTTGGCAAACTGGGAACGAAATGGATGTTAGCTACATATTTAAATATATTAAAAATGTTATTCGTATTTGTACATTATTACCTGTAAAACTGAATTTTATATTCTTTAATGTAAATGTTTCTTCAGAAAAGTGTGGTATAATACTTCATTACTTTCAAACAATAACACTTTTATTCATCAGAGATATGTTTTCACACAATAA
>CABFOW010003566.1:34683-55766 GCA_902141385.1 Timema californicum
CCCCCCCACAATGTAGCAAATGATAAACTCTAGCGTCCCGCTTTGGTCCTTGGCAATGTGTATGTGCAACGTATGCCCATCCAGTTATATTATAGAGATCAATGCATATTATTTCATATGGAGCGGAGGTATTACTCTCCTCCAGTCCAGAAACTTTTGGCAACCATCTTCGGTTTCATAAAGGAGTAATGGGACAAGGAAACAGATAAGATTTAGATAATTCCCCATTACTTGATTAATTTTAACTCGTTTGGCAGATATTAACCTCAAATTTTAATTTTATACTTTCTACTTCATCACCTATTTAAACTTAAATTATTGTTTATCCTTACTATATTGGATATCTAAGGGTCTTTGTAACAACAACACTCAATTACTCAATTACAATGTGTTTTGGCAGATGTTAACCATAGATTAAAATTGTATACTTTTACCTCTCAACATATTTAAAGGAAACATTGTTTTGTCGATACCCTATTATTTATCTCTAAATAGTCTTATAACAACATTTTTAACGTGTATACATTTATTTTGGACTTGACTTAAACTTGTGTATGGTTAAGTTGTTGATGCATTTTTAATTTCATGTTAATTGTGTATGCTTGACAATATGTTTTTCCGCCTGAAGTAAAGCCTAATCATACATTTTTAATATAATTTCACTGAACACATATATCAATTTATAAACTGTTTAAATTATAATAATTAATTCATTAACAATCTTTCTAAGTCCTAGCAGATCTTATAGTTGATGAGCTCAAGGCATTTATTGGCATGTTAATAATAATGGGTTTCCATTCTCTAACTAGCATCCAACTTTTATGGTCATCAAGTTATAATTTTCGTGGAGCGAGAATTGCCAACATAATGCCACTGAAGCGCTTTCTAAAAATCTTAAAGTTTATTAATTTGAATGATAATGAAAAAATGGATAAACGGGAGCAGCCCTTCTATGACTAACTATATAAAGTAAGGCCTTTGACATCCCAATAAGGTTTTCGAAGAGGAATTCAACCCAAGTAGATACCTTTCTGTTGATGAAAGCATGGTGGCTTTCAATGGCAGGAACTCACTGAAGCAGTATACGCCTTTGAAATCTATAATGCTGGGATTCAAAGTATTTGTAATTTATTGTTCAGTTACTGGCTACATGTTGAATTTTCAAATTTATGAAGAAAAATTAATGAATACAGAAGAAGAATATTTAAGGGACAGAACTGTTCTTAGACTAGCAAATATGTTTCAATACCTTGGATATTGTATTTTTTTAGAAAAATTGTCAAAATTACTTTTACGTGGGCTTTATGGGTTGCGGAACAATGTTACAAACAAGGAAACATTTCCCTAAAAAACATCTTGTTTCTGACAAGATTTGAAATATGATGAATCAGATTGTGTTATGTCTAAAGATATCTCAGTTACAAAGTGGAAATACCGTGGAATAAAAACTGGTGTTATTGCAAGCAATATGCATAATCCTGAAGATAAAACATTTGTTTCAAGAAAAGATAAAGAAAGAAATAAGAAAAACATTGCACGTTGCACGTAAGTAGCTGATTACAACCGTTATATGGGTGGTTTTGACCAATTTGACTAGTATAATTCTACATTGGTTGGAAGTCAAGACGTTGATGAATCAAAATTGTATATTACCTCAGATGCTCCAATAGTTAATTCATATATACTATACAAAAAGACAATGAAACTATTTTCTTCACAATGATAGATTAATATCACATTTATTGTTTGGATGTTATCTAGAAAATTAGCTAAATGGTGATTTTTCATCCAAATCCAAAATAAGATCAACACCCCATCCTAAAGTGGTCATAAGCAATGCAAAGTCTCCAAGCGGATTTGAAGTTAGAGTTCATGAAACACATTTTGGGAACGTAAGTGATCATATGCCTACAAAAGTTGCATTTTCTAGTAGTAAAAGAAAACCAAAGCGAAGCAACCTAGCTTGTACGACTTGTAATGTTGCTTTGTTCAAAACCTGCTTTGCACCCTTTCACCAAAAATAATTTCACATTTATAAACACACGCAACAAATGTTTATTACTCGCTTTAATATTTACTTATGTAAAAAAAAGTTATAAATAAAAATCTAAACATGTAACACAACTGTTCTAGGTATTATAAAGTTTTTTTTATATACGAACATTACATTTTTATGTATCAATAAAATATTTTAAGATCAATTGCAAATGTGGTTAATTTACCAACCACAATCCATATGGGTCCAGTCTGCACCCCTAAATGGATTGTGGTTTATTTTTGGTCAGTTTAATTTTACAAGAGCTATGTCCTAAAATTATTTTTTATTCTAAAACACTACTATTATATCAAGGGAAGGTTTTAAGAGCCTTTAGTAATAGATTAAATTTTTTATACTAAAATAGTGTTGCTCTATAAAAGGCTAAGATCTGAAAATGTGACTGAAAGAGAATTAATATTTTAAAAATATCTCTACTCACTACTAAGCACTCAAAAGACTGAAAAGCCTTACGTCCACAATAAACTAACCGATTTTAAGCAATATAAGAAAAATACATTAAACTAACACACGAGTATAGTCCTATATGGAATCAGAGTAATAGCGCAGATATAGTTCTAAAAATATCATAGAGGGCGTCTAATAACAAGTATATTTTAAAATTCTCATAGATAGCGCAAAGCCACGAGTATATATATATATTTTTCAAGATAACCAAATCATTTATCTCTATAATACACCTGGATTGACACCTAAGGTTGAAATTTTCGGGTTGTAATATGCACACCCTTGTGAAAGAGAGAAATACACTATCGGGTATCACCTTCTCTTACTCACATTCAAGGCAATGTGAGATTTTGGCATAGTTCGCTAATGTGTATGAATATACGGTATACCTCAATATAATGTGTAAGTTAAATAGATTAATAAAAGTGTGTACAACATAATTAAGTTTGAAACTCTTGACTAGATTCTTTAATGGGATACCCACCTCGGTAGCATAGTTAGCTAACACGCTTGTATCGTGTTGAGCTAGACTGACGATGACGGGGAGATTGAGTTTTGAAAATCACTCGGGTGATCTGGGGGTAGTTTTTCCTAAGTGGTTTTCCACTTTCCTCAGTGCAAATGCGGGTTCACTTCATCTATATATAGCCTTCACAATTCATAACCCTATAGCGTAAATAGTACTTAAGCGTATAACCTAAACGGTAGTAAAACGCGGTGCTAATTATAGCATAAGTATTTAGAGGGGGGTTCTCAACCATGTTAAAATGACAATGTTTAGGTAAACTTTTGTCAATGACTATTTATCACAAAAACTTGAGATAAATAACACACAATAATTCAAAAATTAATTTAATCTAGTTGGAATACTAATTTATATTTTTTATAACTTTTAATTTTTATACTAATTTATTTATAAAGATGCTCACACTTTTTATGTAATAAATAATTATTTTTTTCTATTTGAAATTTAAGAATTGTTATTGTTTTACAATACACACAAAAACATAAGAGGAAACATTTGAAATAAATTAATATAATATCTTATATAATGGCTGAGAGATTTGTACTTACATTAAAAAAAAATCTGTAAATTCACAAACACAATTATTTTTATCACAAGAAATGAATGTATTTATGCAATGTTTACTTTTCAGTGCATTTCTGTACAGTATTCAGGATCATCAGGATCTTCTTGTTCTAGGTTTTTTCTCTCTCATAAATCTTCCTTTTTACTTGCTTGTTCTTCATTCTTGCGTTTTTTGAAAGTAGTTTCAGTGCACAATCCACATTTCTCATTCTTAGTCAATCTACTATTTCAACTATTGCAAACAACGAAATATCGAGAGAGGTAAAGCTGGCAGTATATACAAGTGTGTTAACGCTGACTTTTTTTTAATGGTTATTACTTATTTTATTATTATTAAATTAAATACATCAGAATTACAATTAATTTCCTTGAGAAAAGCCCTAAATGAAGATCTTATAAAAACTTAGGATTATATTGCAGAAATTAACGTATGGCATAGGCCTACATAAATTATTTACATATTAATTGTTTTTATAGTAATAGCAGCATTATTTTTAACTTTCAAACAATTATTCCTGCTTTTCTTTTTGTAATAGTCTTTGAATATACAGTTGTTGTTTTTTACATTTAGACAATTTTCATGCTCTTCTTTTAACAATTCAACTAGTCTTGTGTGACGTAATTTGCCACACTGCCTTGTATTTCCCTATATTTTTATAATTTTTGTGAATAATTTCCTATTTATTTTTGTATGAAATTAAGGACTTCAAAGTTCGGCCGCTGTGTCGCCGGCCTGACTAATAATACTATTTACATCCATTCATAAAATAAGAGGACGGAAGGAACAACGGATAACATTGTTTTAAATAATTTAAATAAGGAATTTTGATTTAAGGAAGAACATTTACCTTTTATTAAATATATTAATTATCCTTCTAAGAAGTTTGTTTAACTCTTGTATAATATTTTCAACGTCGACCATGATTATTTTAACGCAGGCGCAGATCTATCAAACAAGTGAGTGGCAGATATCGTAATTGTAAAAAAAAAAAGAAGACGAAGAAACAAGGTAGCATGTAAATAACTCTAAACTAGCGCGCTTTTCAATTTTGACAGATAGAAATAAACATTTAATTCTTTATAAAACATTGTTCACATTCATTGACATACAGTTCCATATTTATATTAAACCTGTATTGTATTTTATTTTTATCCCTAGTCCTTAGCCAACATTTTATCTTTTGTTTTAATATATTAGTTTTCTCTTTGGACTTGGAAGTAAAGAATATAACTTTTTTAAATTTTATTTTTGGAAGACTTTCTGTAGGAGACTGGGAGACTGGGTCTTCTTCTTCGGTTTTGGTCTAATATGGAGCCAAATCTGTGGAGCTCCTAATTCAAATTATTTTAAAGGTGAATTAATGGTTGTAAATTAAAGTACAAGTAGCAAAAATGAAAATCTAAGTGTGTGTGCAAGAACTAGACTATTTATTTTCATTTAAATTGTGTAAGAATTTGCATTACTAAAGTGAAACAAATTTCTGAAGTTGGTGTTTCAATATGGACTAATTCATGGGTGAGGTCAAGACAACTCTTCAATTTTAATTATTTTTTCTCTTCTATAAAAATCAGAATTTATGTAAGAATTTTCAGAAATACTATCTAATTCAGAGAATTAATTAACACTTTATTTTATATCTAAATATTAATTGTATGATTTTTTTCCTCTTCCTTTTGTTTAAACAATACTATTTTATACTTTGTTAAATTAGAATTGTAACTATCCGGAATTCCATAGGTAGGATTGGTATGTGGTTAAAGGGGAAACAATAATAAATCCACTAAAGTTCCAATAATTATTTTTTATTTTTTATTGTAGTCTAAATTAAATTTTTATTTCAACAATCCATTTTTATCTAAATTGCTTATGTTTTATTTTAAGTATTCCCCAGTGGTCTCGAGTATTGAGAGTCGTCGTGCCACTGTCTGAATTAGCCGAGGTAAATATGATTTTTTTTTGCTTATTATTTTTTCTCCTATATTCTAGGGCCCGTATGCAAGGACGATGCTGAGCACGGCCAGAGTATGGGCTGAGCCTGAGCATGAGCACAGGCTCAGCTCAGCAGTGATCGATCGTCCTAGCACGAAGCTCATGCTCAGCCCGTACTCTGGCCGTGCTCAGCATCGTCCTTGCATACGGGCCTAGGAGTAGCACCCAACAATAACACAATTTTTATACATCTTGATGTTAACTATAGCTGTTATGTAAACAAGATTCAGAAGACACTGATACTAAACCAGAAAACCATATAATTAATATAACACACGTTTTGTTATTTTTTACTACTGTTAGTATTTTAATTCTGTCGGTTTATATTTTTATTTAGTTTTAATCCATTCTTTAGTGGTGTTTATTTATTTTGACGCGACTAGCACGCTATTCGGCCAGATGTCATACTACATTTAATTAATTTTCGTTATATTCATTTTCTAAACTGATTGTTTTCAACGGACGTCGAAGGAAACACCATATAATAATAACAATACTTTTTTCAGAACAATAAATATATTTATTTACCGGGTTTCTTTCCAAATATTCCGTCCACATTTTAAAACATAATGATCAGGTGTAATTTTATTTTTAAAGTCTTCTGCGAGAATCACAGAACAATAAATATATTTATTTACCGGGTTTCTTTCCGAATATTCCATCCACATTTTAAAACATAATGATCAGGTGTAATTTTATTTTTAAAGTCTTCTGCGAGAATCATAATGGCCGCGCTACACGAGCTATTCTGTTGCAGAGGGTGAAGGCGGTGTGACGACACACAGAGACGTCATCCAATCTCGTGCATTTTAGTTTTAAAAGGCCGCAAAGAAAAAAAAAGTGTATTTACAAACAATAACCATATGTCAAACTGTCAGATATCATAGTCTGCATCCATTTAGTTAAAGATTCAAATTTTACTAAGCTTCTTAGTTATTATTCGTTTCCCTCCAGGTATTCCTTGTTTATACTTTAATTCCACATATTTATAGACATATATTTCAAATTTAGAACTTAAATCCGCGAGATATTTTAGGTCCCCTACGAGAAATGCTGAGAGGCAGCTCCAGTCTACAAACGATTAAAATAGCCAGTGAAAACAAGGAAAGTGGACTGTATTCAATATAAAATTGTGATAGGAATTGCTTACCTCCTCCAAATGAGGATCGCCATAAATGGAGGCCTACCTTGTGGAATGCTGGGTAAATAGTAGGAAGGAATGGGGAAACAAGGGGGCTGACTTAGCGGCGTTTTTCAAACTCTTGTTGTTCCTTGATAAAGAAGGCTACTTTAGGGCCTGTAACACCCGACTCACACTCGGACACCGATTTGTGCATAAATTAGTGCACCCATTCGGCCAAACAACCTATGTGTCCTGACTGCTGCACTCAACTTCCCTGATCTCACTAAAAACAAACGATTTTATCATCCCCCTCCCCTTCAACTCTCTCAAAACGGAGGGAAACCATCAAACACGGCGGGACTCTCTCTAAAACAATGGGATACTGTCCGAAGAATAAACAACAAATAAAAAACCAATATGTATAAAGCATTATAAAAAAAACTATGTTAAACAAATTATTACACAAAAGCTATTTTACAATATTAAATATATACAGTTCAGAGACTGAACAGCGGGAATTGGAATAATAAACCGGGACTGGCGTCTTGGAACTAAAGAGAAGATGACAAAAATTATTTTGAGTGCAACATAAACTGAAATTTTAACAGTTATTTCTTAAAAGAATCTTTCAAGTGTTCATCAAAATGACTACCACCAGAGACGCGACAACAACTTTAGACCACTGGTAGAACTCTGCAATGACAATTCTTTAACTTTTTGTGAGTTAAGGACCAACTCACAGTTTCAACGACGACCTCGCAGAACATCTTTTGAGGTGATATCAAACAAGTTTGTTTTTAAGTTTTAATATCTACACACCTTCTACCTCACTAAGCAGACGCTATATTCTTATGAACCTTTTACCCTACAATTTCCAGACTTCGTATTATTTTCTTGTAAGTAATACTTTTTTTTTCCTAAAGCTAACATTTTTTTAAACATTTACTCTGGATAGAATCTTTTGGCCAGAGTTTTTCCTTTGACACGAATGCAATGTCTTATGTTCTTTTATTAATTTATTTTAACTAGTAACCTCATAAAGGACATCTATTAATTAGAGTGACACAAGAAATTATAATAATTTTATTATGATTTCAATAACTATCCACAAAAAACGAACTTAAGATTTGTTATACTAATACATAAATTTAATGAACTGTTATTTGTATGTATGAATGTATGTATGTACATATGTATCTATGTATGTATGCAGGTATGCATGTATGTATTTATGTATGTATGTATGTATGTATGTATGTATGTACAGTATGGTATGTATGTATGTATATATGTATAAAGTCCATTCACCGTAGGAATTGTTTTCTGAAAGGCCTTTTTCCCTACCATAAATCAATTATATAGTAGGATAATGGTAGGAAAAAAGACCTTTCAGAGAGTAATTCCTACCGTGAATGAAGTATATATGTACTTACAGTATGTATATATGTATGTACAGTATGTATGTATATATGTACAGTATGGCATGTATGTATGTATGTGTGTATGTACAGTATGTATGCATATATGCATGTATATACAGTATGGTAGGTAGGTATGTACAGTATATTATGCATGTATGTATGTATGTATGTACAGTATGGTATGTATGTATATATGTACAGTATGGTATGTATGTATGTATAGTATGGTAAGTACAGTAGCCCCATGGCTTCTTTGGTGTTAACTGACAGCTCACAGCTGACAACTGACAGATTAAAAAAGTTACCAGACCAAATTATGTATCCCTACTCCGAACCATATGACCTGCAAAAACATGTGTTTAGCAGCTGTCACTTCTGACAGTCAACATTTAGTTATTTACCTAAATGCTGTCTGTCAGAAGTCAGCTGTGAGCTGTCAGTCAGCACCAAAGAAGCCATGTGGCTACTGTATGTATGTACACTATGGTATGTATGTATGTACAGTATGTATTTTGTATGTACAGTATGTATGTATGTATGTATGTACAGTATGTATGTAAGTATGTATGTAAAGTATGTTTATATGTATGTATGTGTATATATGTACAATATGGTATGTATGTGTATATATGTACAATATGGTATGTATGTGTATGTATGTATGTACGTACAGTATGGTATGTATGTATGTATGTATGTATGTATGTATGTATGTATGTATGTATGTATGTATGTACAGTATGTTTGTATGTACAGTATGTATGTAAGTATGTATGTATGTATGTACAGTATGTTTGTATGTACAGTATGTATGTAAGTATGTATGTACAGTATGTTTATATGTATGTATGTGTATATATGTACAATATGGTATGTATGTGTATGTATGCGTGTGTATGTACAGTATGTTTGTATGTACAGTATGTATGTACAGTATGTTTATATGTATGTATGTGTATATATGTACAATATGGTATGTATGTGTATGTATGTATGTACGTACAGTATGTTTGAATGTACAGTATGTATGTAAGTATGTATGTACAGTATGTTTATATGTATGTATGTATGTGTATATATGTACAATATGGTATGTATGTGTATGTATGTGTGTATGTACAGTATGGTATGTATGTATATATGTACAATATGGTATGTATGTATGTACTCTAGAATTTAGAGTGATAATCAAGAACACTATCATTTATTCCTACCTTGCATCTAAAGGGATAGTGTGTATAGATCTGTATCTCAGTGCCACAACGTCGCGAGTTGCTTTGGCTTGTCTTGCCCTCTTGTGGGTTTTCTTACTGTAATTAGGTGATATGCGCTTCATTCGTCGCATGGCTTAAGACACTACTCTTTCTTTGGACTAGACTACCGATGAAGGGTACATCGTGGCTCAATCTCGGTCGGGTAAACTGAGGATGATTTCCCTGAAATAGCTTTCCACTTTCTTTCACCTTTCAAATGCGGGTACACTTAATTTAAATTCAACCTTTCTCATCCTTTATTTATTGGATTATCTGGTATATAAGCATTTAACCCAAATGGGTAGTAAAACGTGGTTTAAAAAAAAATAGTTGAATGATTTTGTACTTATTTCGTAGTCAATCTTTCTCCTCCTCTTTCCCTAGAATAGTATAACTTGAATTATGATCCAAATGGCCATTACTACTCGTGACATAAGCAAAAAGAAAAAAGTTACTTCAACTATTTTTCTGGTTTACTTGATATCTAAAAAAGTTCCTAAAGCTCAACAGGCATTATTTTTCCCTATGAGGTTTGATCATTCTTCCACCATGTCACATTTTAATTAAGTTTATAGATTAGGAATGAGAAAATTAGAGCTAAGAGGAAATGAATCTGTATTCTGGAGATAGAGGGTGGAATACCATTCATAAACATAATATCCTCAGTAGAGCTGGTTGGGGGTTGAAGCCATAGCCTTCAATTGCACTTGTCCACGTGACTATCGATGCTAGTATTTACTAATGGTAATTGTAGTCATGTTGATGGCTCTAGGATGAAACTGGTGGTGACAGTGCGAACATCCCCAGACCCACTTGTGTTGTGTTGTCACCACCTGGTGATTAATGGCCCCGTCTATGACATTGCTATATGGAACACTATTGTGCTGGCCCCGGATATGAAAGAGAGTGGTAGCGAACGGTAATGGATGTTACCACCTCCTGGTTTCCTTCGTTTTGTTGTACGCTCTTCTTAATCGAACAAATGATCAGACGTCACAATAGGAAATGAACTCTATTCGATTTTGGAAACTCATCTTCATACTAAGATAACTTCGCTTGTGTGTGTGTCTATTCAAATGGGACCAAATTGGTTTATTTGTGCTCATTGTGGAGATGAAAGCAGGTGTAATGGGTTGAGTAACATCGCATTGTAAAGGCGCCTGGCACGAACTCTACCCTTGGTCGATTGTACGCTATCTAGATATACAACTCAGGATTAATCACACGTCATATCACTCACAGGAAAATGAGTCTAGGCCCCAACATACCCAAATTTAACTATTCCCCCGCACCCCCCATCAAAATAACTCTAAAATTAGTATGTGTGTATGTAAATTTTACATTTAGACTACATGGTCGTGACCACCTCCCTTTCCCTCCATATTAAACTATACTTTAAGGGTTTTCCAGTGGTTGAAACAATTTACTTACTAAAAATTCAATTCTATGTGATCAATTATGATAGATTGGGGTGAACTAACCTTCAAGACCGAATGACCCCGGTTATGTGTAATATTACTGTCAAATGTAATTGCAAGTGAGTTCTCTTTAAAGGGAAGGTGTTTTCGTTCCACCTTTAGATGTTTATCGCCTACTAAGAAATGTGTATTAGGTCCTTATTCCTGACTAATTTGCAATAAGTGACAGTCGTCAAGCCTAGCATACAGCCTTTTCTTTCTATGTTTAGTTTCATCCCTCTAATACTACCCTCCATCTTTTCTCTGGGAGGAAGAGGGGAGGAGGAGGTTAACTTAGGTACGCAGAGACTAAATAAGCCTATCTGGGTTAAATGAATCGTTGTAGTTCTTTATGAAAATAAAAACTAATTGAAGGCATTTTATATTATTTCTTACATTTTCAACCTACTATAACGTGCACTTTATAAACCAACTAATTATATCAGAGCATGAATTACAAACTAGTTTACTTCATAACAGTAACAACGAGACCCCCAGCTGGCAAATCGTTACTGCGAGAGGAAAATCCCAATTTTATCAATGATAATTTTATCGAACGTGCAGGGAATCGAACCAAATACTCTTGGTTCAGAATAAGACAAAATAAAACTATTATTATCAAATTATTTAAAGGTATTCATCTACTTTAGTAAACATAATATATTGTTTAATGAAGACATAGAAAACTAAAATAAATTTTATTTTTTTCACTAACAGTGAAGTCGAAGTTCAAATCTTAGCTGAATTAATTGGGAGAGGATTTAATACTACCTATAGATTAAAACGTTAAAACGCCCTTGTTTTAAATTATGATCAAATAAAATCTATCAACAATAGATGTCTATTCCCATAGTTAATTTTGTGTTGGTTCCCCTCGAGGCCAGCTTTAAGAATTTATAGGCCGTGAGATCTCACTTTTTTAAGGCACCTGTTTTTTCGGAAAGTACGTGTTTTTAAATCATTTTTGTATGTACTGCAACATTTTCAAATGGTTATATTAGCTATTTTGATGTGGATCTAGTTGATAAAATAAAATCGCGGACACTCGCGATTTTATAAAAAATTTGAGAATACATCAAAACAGTACTTTATAACGCTCATTTTTGTAAATAAATATTCGAAGTATACTTTTCATGGCGCGAGCCAAATTTCTAAAACTAATATGTGTGTGTAAATAAATATTCTAAGTATACTTTTCATAGTGTGAGATATATTTGCATAAACTTTGATTTGTGTAAATAAATATTCCAATTATACTGTTCATGGTGTGAGATATATTCGTATAAACTTTGATTTGTGTAAATAAATATTACAAGTATACTTTATATGGTTTGAGATGTATTTTAAAACTTTGATTTGTGTTAATAATTATTCGAAGTATACTTTTTGTGGTGTGAGATATATTTGTAAAAACTTTTATTTGTGTAAATAAATATTCCAAGAATATTTACACGGAGTGAGATATATTTGTAAATAAATATTCAATGTATACTTTTCATGGTGTGAGCTATATTTGTGTGAATAAATATTATAAAAACCGTTATGTTTGTGTTTTAACATCTACACACCCCTCCCTTTTATCCTATAAATACAAGTTCATTTAGCTTATAAGCTCATTCTCAAACATTATGGACAAGTCGAAACATCCATTTTCGGCCATCATAAGCGGCCCTTGCAGATTTGGAAAGTCACATTTTGTAGCCGACTTTATCCGTCACTTGGACACAATGTGTGACGTTAAATTTGATAAAACCACATGGTATTATGCTTTATGGAAATCGGGATTCGAACAAGATGGGTCAAGTCCCCGCGTCATATTCTGTAAGGGTTTGACGGAAATGGATGGCATCTGTAATGACTCTCCACAGCTGATTATCCTGGACAACCTGATGCGTGAAGCCAATGAAGTAGTCGTCGATCTTTTCACCAAAGGATGCCATCATCAAAATATTAGCGTCATGTACCTTACACAAAATACATTCCACCAGGGCACGGGCCAAAGAGACATTTCCTTAAACGCACATTATAACGTGTTTTTAAAAATCCCAGGGATAAAGCTCAGATTCAACACTTTGCACGTCAAATCTATCCTAAAAATATCCGTGTTTTACAAGAGGCTTACACTGATGCTACACGTACTCCTCACGGCTATATATTGTTAGATTTCAAACAAGGTACACCAGAATGGTTCAGATATAAAACCCACACAAATGTTGGGTGGTGCGTTTACCTACACCCAAAAGACACCGACACTTCCTGATTACAGATAATTTCATAACCATGAGTCCCAAAGTGCTGAAGCAAGCCCCTCTGCTACGTGCGATGCATCGCATGAACCCTCAGCAACGTGTCGCCTTGCTGAAAACGGCTGACAAGAAACTAATTGACTCTGTTGGCGAGTGTGCCTACAATACTTTAAAAGGAGCGCGTGCCATTGAAAAATGCGCAGAAGACAAAGTTACGTGCTTACAAGCAGGTATTGCGCAAGATGATCAAACGAGGAGAGTACTGGAAGAAGAAGAGAAGACAACAAGTTCATAAAGTGCAGCATTCCTGCCTTTAATTGTTAGCCCCTTTAATCAGCGATGTCATCGGTTTCTTACTCAACAAGTAGATAAAGGAGCACACAAAAAATATGATATTGATGTTCATGGACACATTACACCGTTACGAGCAATACCATCAACCAGTGGCATCGGCCACAAATCTAGTGGTCTCCGAGCTATAAAAGAAAATGAAAAAATCATCGCTTCAAAACTTAATGACAAGTCTAAATGAACTGTATACCAACAAGTGCTGCAGCGCTAACTGCACTTTAGCAAACACCCTCCATCCCCTGAAAATACCATCAACACGACCACCCTTGAAGTGTCTGTATTTCCCATCCTTGCTGTACTCAATACTATACCCGTACAGTCAGGTAAAAAAGCTGAACATTTACTAGAACACATTATTTCCTGAAGCGGTATCTCTAGAGATAAAAATGGGGGAGTAAGTATTCTCAATACGCCTCTCCATGGAGCTAATATTGTGGATTTAGTCAACGATATGGCCAAAGCAAGAAGATCCATCGGGTAGTGATATTTTCTCACGGCGCTTCAAAAAATAAACGTTCCGAAAGAATTAATTGTTAATCCGAAAGGTTTGGTGCCCATTAGAGATTATACGCCCGTACCACAACCATTTACACCATCACAAAGCCCTAAGAAGAAGAAATTGAAAAGGGCGGATAAAAACTGGTGGCTACCATTCCGAGCTTAAGGGTCCGTTTAGCCAACATCTACAACGACCCTTCTCATCCTGCAGATTTTGTAGGGGCCGCGTCGCTCATAAAGCCGTCCAAGAAAGATCCCGATAAACTACGAGAATGGCTTCGTGCACAGGATGCTTATACCCTACACAAAACGTTGATAAAAAAAATTCCACGCAACAAGTATGTGGTGTCAAACACAGATGATCTCTGGCAAGCCGATCTCAACGATATGAGAAGTCTCGAAAAACACAGCTATGGTTCAGTGTACTTATTCATCGTCATCGACGTGTTTAGCAAGTTGGCATGGGCGATTACGCTTCCATACAAGACGGGAGCATCGTGAGAAACGACTTTCGGAACATTTTCAAACAAAGGGGCTGTAAACCTCTAAGCTTACAGACGGACAAGGGAACAGAGTTCACGGAACGTCTAGTTCGGAAATTTCTCAAGCAAGAAGGCATGCATTACTAAACCACTCATAATCCTGGTGTGAAGGCAATCATCGTGGAACAATTCAATATAACTTTGAAAGGGCACAGGTGGCGCTAATTTACAAAAAATAACACGTATCGGTATGTGGAAGTCCTTCAAGATCTCGTCGATGCTTACAACGGCGCAAAACATTCCAGTATCAAGATAGCCCCTGCCAACGTTTCAGAAATCAATGTGCTTCAAGTCAGAGATAATCTGTAGGGCAAGCGGCGTCCAAACTCGAATAGTAAGCAAAAAATAAAAGTCGGTGACACGCTGCATATTAGCAAATCCAAAACGCTGTTTGAAAAGGGCTACGAAATCAATTGTAGCGAAGAAATTTTCAAAGTCAGCAGTGTCGTGTTGCGGCAACCAGTCGTCTACAAGCTTACCGATCTTGACGGCGAGGAGGTGGAGGGAATTTTTTACGAACCCGAATTGCATTGCGTACTTCTTCCATAAACTTTTTAAGTTGATTAAATACTAAGTGTCTAAAGTAAAGGCGCCAGAAAGAAAGTGTACGTGCAATGGAAAGGTTACCCGCCCCCCTCCCCCCAGTTTAATTCTTGGTTATCTACCAGTTACGTCAGCGCCTTACCATGAAGGATCAGTTTTATATTACTTTGCTGAGCAACAGCTATATGGGATATTTACCGAAAAATACCTCGCGAATTTCACCACTCAACTACCCTACCATCTTACAGTCGAAGGCCAGTGGGAAGTCGCTCTAGCATAATTCCAATATACATATTCTTTACCCACCGAACCTTAGGGTCAAAATATTGTTTGTTACAATTGGGTGTACGCTAGTGGCGTGGAACAAATATTTAAGGATCGCATCCCTCCTGGAAACTAAAGCCCTATCCATGAATTGGTCAAAGCCTTACACGAAGAAGAGGCGTTTAAAAAGGTTACCGGAGTTGTATTCAAGTACATAAACCCCAACAAAAATGTGGACGTTGTTTCTTCTTCACCAAATATACAGCTGCTGACTCTATCAAGTCAACTAAGTCTACCACTTGGTTTGATCCTAAGACTAATCTGATCAAAGTCCAAAAGTCACCGTTCTCCACCAACATTCCACTAGACTTGCCCCTGCAAGTGTACGTCTACATGGGTATCGTCCATCCTCAGCCTGTGATTTACATTGTGGCACCGCTTTTACGTATCGTTGGTATCAACAACACAAACTATGTCTACGGCATACATAAGACATTTAGCTATGATCCGTTGCACTACGTGCCCGAACTTAAAAGGGAAATTGAAAGCCTAGAAATCAATATAAGAACAGACTCTGGTGAACCTGTAACATTCGAGTTTGGAAAGTTGTGCGTGAAACTTCATTTTCGACGCTGCTCAACATGAACTGTCCTTACCAAAGATACTACGTCAACCAGTATGGAATAGGAATATCTTTAATCTACCACGTTGGTCCCTATTAACACGGGTAAGGGATAGGAAGTTTTTTCAGCGGACTTTTCAAGAGCACCATACCGTTGCTGATAAGCGGTGCTAAAGCCGTGGGAAAACAAACGCTTCACAAGGATATCGACGTGCTCTCCAACGTCACCAATCAGCATCGTCCTTTCAAAGGTGCCCTACACCAGCTGTCGGTGAGGCTTGAACAAACCTGAAACGCAAGACGGAACAGAATATCGACACACTGATGACCGTTTCAGGCTATAAAGGATGTCGTAAGAAGCACCGACGAATATCTTCTGTCGTTGCTTGACGTAAAATGGTCAAGAAAGAAGCGGTAAATATTTTCAGTTGAAATGTTGTTTCTACACCCCCAGTCCTGCGTGTGTGCCACCAGTGAACTCGATCTCTTTTCCGTCCCATTCACGCAAACCAGTTTTGAAAGTGAACAATGGCTCCAGTACAAGCCTGTATCTTCCCTTACCAATGATTTGCCCATCAAATTTACCATTACCGGTCAAGGCGAGTTCTATAACAATCTTTCACCGACCATGCTCTATCTCAGGGTGGCCATCATGAAACCCGGTGGTGGTGCTTTCACCGAGGTGGATCAAATCGCTCCCGTCAATAAATGGTTTATTTGCTATTCACAAAGGTGGATTTGTTTTTAAACCAAAAACTAGTCTCACCACCAAGCATCACGTATGATTATAGATCGTACATCGATATGCTGCTAGATTACAACAGTGACGCTAAAAGGACACATTTGACTTGAAATCTGGGGTTATCAGACAGTCCCGGAACCTTTGAGGAGATTAACACGGTTTGAGGCCCATCGCAGTCTCACCGCAAAAAATAATATGGTGAATCTTTTGTGGTATCCACATGGTAATGTGTTTAACCAAGAGAAATACCTTTTAAACGGCACCAAATTTAGAGTCAAGTTGGTCCGTTCCAGAGATGGGTTTAGTCTTATGACCGTCCCTGAACTCCACTTTAAGTTTCATATCGCTGAAGCCAGCCTTATAGTGCAACGTGTCAAAGTAGCATCTTCTATACTTTTGGCACATGTCAAACCATTAAACACCATTTCCGCAAAGTATCCCATCTCCCACGTGGAAGTAAAAACATTCACTATTCATACGGATGTGCAAAGGAAATCACTGGACAACGTATTCACCAGATAGTTACCCAAACGATTCATCGTGTGATTTGTATCAAACCATGCGTTCAACGGAGACGCCACCAATAACCCGTTCAACTTCCAAACCTTCGGCATAAATCATTTCTCACTGTGCGTGAATGGGGAACAAGTGCCGTCGAAACTGCTACAGCCCGATTTTTCCAATGGCAACTATGTCATGTCCTACCACACACTGTTTTTTGGAATGGGTATTTATTTCATGAACGAAGATGGCGACATCACACGGGAAGCCTTCCCTAAGGGATATCATCTAATGGCTTTTGATCCCACACCTAATTTGTCCGCCCACATAGAAAATGAGCTGTGGGGAGATTCGCAGACATCCGCGGATCTGATAGCTCTCGGTGTCTACCTGAAGGAATTGGCCGCAAACGGTTGGTAATTGCTGGTCAATGTTAGACCAGATTTTTAAGAAACAATAATTAGCTTTTAAAAGAAAGGAAAAAAACGAGAGAAAAAAGCACTATGCAAAATTGTTTAGAAATATGAATAGTGTGCTAAATTGGTGGGTTTTTTCATGAACAAAATTGGGGGTTACTAGTTTTTGTTTTATAAATGTTAAACAGAAAATATTATTTTGTTTAAAGGTTATTTCCTTATTGCAATATTATTGTATGACAACTCGGCTCAGCTGGTAGAATGCCTACCTCTTGATATAAATGTCCCGGGTTCGAGTCCCGGCAGGACAATAGCTATTATTGTGAAACTATGCAGATTAATAGGTAGTTTATGTACGATTATTCATGGCTATCATTTAATTTAAATATTTTAATACAAAGTTATGCTGGTTCCAGATGCATGGGACCATTATTTGCTGTCTTCTCAACATCATATGTCTGTGGTGGTATCACGTCCACCACTAGTACCCCTAGGACCACAAGATCCTATCATGAACGTGTTTTTTTTGCTCTGAATGCGATTGATGCATCCATATGTAATATTATTATCTTACTTTAGAATAATAAAAAATGTATGTATAATATATGATTAATTTTATAAGTTGAAAGAGCATAGTGAGCAGATTGCTTGGTAAACCTCCATAATAGAATACTAATAGGTGAAAACACTTTTCAAATAGAACCAATCCTAAAATAAATTAAATGTCCGAAACAAGGTGTGAAATAAACAAGTGTTTGTTAAATTGGGTAGTTAGAGCAACTGGGGGTTCTGGTTTAATATTTTATATGCATACTGTCCACTCTGAGGACAAACTATAAATAAAATAGTCATTATGTTTTCAGGCATTGTTTTGCTAACATATATGTTAATATGTTTGATTTAAAAAAGTGCAAATAATGAATTTTTTAAATTGACTTTGTTTGGAAGAATATTGTTTTAAATCCTTACTTTGTAGTTAGTTTGACTTTTGTTTGAATTCAACATACTGTATTTTAATTCAAATGAATACTTGAGATACTGGTCTAAGCCGCTGAGGAACCTCGAGCACGACCCCAAACCCGCAACACCCATTAATCTGGTGGGAGCTTTGCCACCTCCAGTAAGTGGAGACATCATTTCACAATCCAGTGATGCCAAGATGTCGGCTACCTCCACCCGCTTCCAGGTCATGTGAAAGACTTAGTTGCAACCCCGACATCCAAAGCCTCCGTTCAGCCAGTGGGAGCTTTGCCACTTCCAGGTAGTGGAGGTGCCTTCCCACAAGCCGGTGGTGTAGGGGCGAGGCAGTCGAAAGTCAAAACCCCCCTTCAAGGTTTGCATATGGTGGTGGCGGGGCCATCATCAGCACCACTAATGGGAATTTGTGGCCCAGTGAATCAGGTTGGTGGAGCATTGTTGAATGGTATCTCTCTTAGAATCGTCGAGGAGAGAATAAAACCACTGAGGCGTTTCTTTTATACTGATAGAGAAGTTACCGTACATCTTGGTGATCCAGCAAGCGATCGTGACGCATTAAGCTGGCTTGAAGAACAATTTGCTGCTTTGCTCAATCTGATGCAGGACCATGGTGTCAGTGCCGATGATCATATTGGTTTAATTTAGAACAGCACAAACTTGACGTTGAATCCTGTATTCGTAATTTTTAGACGGGTGGGTCAGTTAGATGCTCAAGCTGTGCTCGATAACGTCAGTAGCGTGTTGCAGAGTAATAGCTTGTTCTTGAATACGGCACCACTGTACGTTAAACTTAGCGATTTTAAGGAGCCTCGTGAGAGTCACGTTATTGTGATAAGCTATCCCCTGCTAGCACATATAGCCGTAAAAACCAAGAAATAATTACGATTAAAAATGGTGACACACTTGACCTTGCCCATGCATTGGTTGTCGCTAAGGCTGTGTGTGACGTTAAAATAGAACCAGGATGCATGGATGTGAACACCGTTAAGCAATTCAAAATTGGTCATCATATTCAAAAATTCAAATCAGAGGAACTATACCGTGATGCCCGTGTGAATCTTTTGAAAGGTGGTGGAATTACTGAACTGAAACAATTCCACACATACCTCTCCGAATACAATATCATAGTGTTCAGGAAACGTCGGGGGAGACAGGTCCTATATGAGGAGCCTACTCCTTCCGAACATTCCTTTAAGGGCTACTTTGATTTGTATTTTCACGACTATAAGCAAAACCATTTTGACATCATAACATCCTGGACAGCTACATATAAGTGTTCGTACATTTGCCGCGAGTGTCGTGTGTGCCGTTCAACACAAAGAACGAGCACAAATGTAAATCTAAATGCAAAAAGTGCTACGCTAAGGCACTTTGCAGTGGAGGTCGAACTGTGGTCTGTAAATGCTGTGTGCGGTGGTTCGTAAACCAGATTTTTTTGATAACCATAAACTTCCCGGTTTTTTCAGAGGTCACATGTCGATCTGTGATGTCGAAAAGGTTTGTGAGGTATTCGGGTAATGTTTCAATCTGGAAAAGTCAAATTATTCACACAAGTGTTATGAGAATTACTGTAGAGTTTGAGAGACCCATCGTCTTTTTGGTCATTTCTGCTATATGAAGCAGTCCCCATTTAAGACGTCACTGGAAAAGAGTAATTTCATGTTTATATACCATGATTTTGAATGCAGACAAGAAAAGCTTCCTCAAGGTGCGGTCAACACGTACATGCAATAATCTAACATCTGTCTCGTTCAGACGTGTTGCAAGGCCTGCCTTCGTATTGATGTAAATGGCCATCATTGCTCCGAATGTGGGGGGGATAGGACTCACATATTCAAGGATGATACCACAATGGCCAAATTTTTCGGATTTATAGAGAAAATAGCAACACAATTTAAGGATATCACCCTCCTAGCCCATAATGCGAAGGGCGATGATGGAAATTTTATTTTAAAGTACAGATTGGAGGTAAAAAAGTGGACTCCAGAGCTCATAATGAACGGTGAGAAAACCATGCCCATGCGTTACAGCCCGCTACACTTTATTAACTCGCTGAACTTTCTCATGATGTCGTTGTCCAAGATGCCCAAGACATTCGGCTTGGACGATTCTTTGGACAAGGTGCATTCCCCCCATTTTTTCAATAAAAAAGAATACGTGGCGTATAGGGGTCACCTGCCATCAAAGAAGGACTACGGCATCTGTGATATGTCGCTTGAGGGAAAGGAGCTATTTAATAAGTGGTATGACATATTGGTCAAAGAAAATTATGTATTTGATCTTAACCGCGTATTGGAACTGTATTGCGTGAAGGATGTAGAAAACCTATGGAAGGCCTACATGAAGTTTAGAGTCATGCTTATGGATAAAGCAAAGGTGTATCGTTTCAAAGAGGCGTGTACGAGTGCAGGAACGGCCATGTTGGTCTACCACCGAAGTAATCTTAAGGAAAATACCGTCGGAATCAACCCTAATGGTGGCTACCAGTGTGCAGACCAAAAGTTGCACGTCACCGTACAATGGCCCTGCTGGGAGGCCCATCG
>CABFOW010003566.1:59691-72146 GCA_902141385.1 Timema californicum
AAAAAAACTCACCATGCCGAGAAATCTGGATACTTTCCTTTGGTCGACGGGGATGGGAAACTCCTTAATAGGTCGGGTACGCTCGGGGTTTATAGATACCCCCTGGCGAGATACCACGTGACCCAGATACTCTATCTCTGAGACTGCCAACCTTAGCTTCTTTGGATTCACTGTCAGACTGGCCGCCCTCAGCCTGTCCAAGACTTCCCTAACATGTCTCTTATGATCCTCCAATGTGTTAGAATAGATAACCAGGTCATCTAAGTAGTTGAAGACATACCTAAATTGTATATCTGAGAACACTGTATGTAATAGCCGTGATAATATTTGGGCTCCAGTTGACACACCAAAGGGGACGTAATTGAACTCCAAGAGACCGCATTGCGTGATGAATGCCGTATACGGCTTAGATTCCTCAGTTAAAGGGATTTGGTAGTAAGCCTTGTTTAGATCTATGACAGTGTAATACCGGGCCTGGCCCAAATACTGAAACGCCATCTCTACGGTGGGCAAAGGGGTCGCCTCGTACCGTATTTTCTTATTCAACTTACGATAATCGACGACCATACGTGGCTCCTGCCCGGGACGTCCTACTAAGAACGCGGGAGAAGCATAAGGGCTTTTAGACCTTCTCACCATGCCTTTCTCCAACAAGTTCTCTATATGTGCCTTCAAAATTTTGAGCTTTGGTGGGGCATAAAAGTAGGCCTTTGACCTGACAGGGGTGTGGTCGACTAGTTCTATGTTGTGAGAGAATGCATTAGTGTGACCAATTCGGTCACATACTACATCGGGATACTCGGCCAAAACTGCCTCTAACTCGGGTCTATGGTCACGTGCTGCCACTAAAAATCAAGCCGACTATATCGTCAACAAACTGCATGGTATTCCCTCGGATAACGGTAATGTGGATTATAGTATATTCGAATCATCATCTATCGTGTCACAACACCTGCAGTAACCATCTACGTTAAGGGACTAGAAAAAGTTTCTAGTCAAATACATGACTACGCCCGGCGTATATTTGTACGATAGAGGTTTGAAAACACCTAAATTGGGCCGCACCATGTGCATGCCAGATAGCTCTGTATGGAATTTCTGTTCGGCATCCATCGTTTGAGGACTTCGAGATTGGATGATTGAAGATGGACACGCACACCATAATACGTGAGCTGAAAACAAACCCGTGGTTCCGTTCTGTACGGTCGTGTGTTTTCTATGATGATCAACTACCCACAAGAATAGCATGACCTGCTTCTCTCATTACCAACACTTATCCGCACACCAAACTTGGAACGCATTGGGTCGCCATCTTTATCGACAAGAATGACGTGGGAGAATATTTTGGAAGTTATGGTTTTCCACCCCGTATGAAGTAACATCTGGCATTTATACGCAAAATCACTTCCCGCAAATCTCATAGTACGCTTCTATTTCAAAGCATAGTCTCGGGCGATTGCGCCCATTACTGTTTCATGTACCTTCTCTATTGTGCCCAGAACATTCCGATGAAAACGTTCCTAAGCCTATTTTCACCCAACAATCATACAGGGAACTACGCTAAGGTGGTGAGATATTACAACACATTTTTCAATAGTATAAGGTCCTTCCACCCCTCAAGAGGCTGTGTCCAATCAGCGTGCGCCTATAAAAGAGGCGTCCCGATGGTGTGCCTGCTATAACCGTTAAATTCGTTGAAGCTATCAAACATCATGGAAGGTCAAGACGTTAGCGCCCACAAACAAGGCCGGTGAAGCCACTCACCATCACCAGTACTTTCAACACTTTGTTCCCGTTGGACATAGTCGACGTCAAACTAGTCATCGTCAGCATGAGCGTCAAGAACTACGCCCTATGTTGAGCTATAAATATGTGAAGGGAACTGTGCGGTGTATAACCGTACATAGTGGCAAGAACTGATCAACTACAAGTCGGTCATATCAAAGTTTTTTGGCAACACGCAACCTCCTCAGAAAATTAGTCTGACTAATCATGAGAAGTCTCTGACATGCTAGTGCATTGACCGAATGATCGTCATCAACGAGAAACAAGACTTAGGACTCAAACGGGTCACCTATCTAGCACCTAAATGGGCGCGTCTTTGTGCAGTATGGGACCTCATCGACGTCACCGTCGATCGATGGGATATGTGGTCGACACACGTCACACGATATTGCAATGATTTTATCGACACACTCGTTGTAGATGAATGTGACACGCTAACAGAATCAGTGGATATCATTGACCTCTAACAGCTTACGGTGGAAACGCACATCAGAAACCTGGATATTATCAGTGCTACCTACCATACACGTCATGTCGTCGGTTTGGACTAATATATGCTGGATTTTGAACTAAAAACCATTTACTTACTTATATAAGAGGCACTGTAGAAAAACGTATGAACGAATATATGCGGCATTCCTGTAAAAGTGTATAATAAATATTATGTATGATGGCTGTGAAAATTTTAATATATTTTTATAAAACTTTTAATGTTTATTAAATATATCTTTTATTATACCGTGTTTTATTCACGCAAAACAAGTCCGTCCCTTACACGTAGGTTAACCAGATACGAGTCTTGACTTGTTGAGCCTGCAAACTGGCACCTAACATGAACAGGGTCAATGACCTCACGGTCACGATCTATTCCTGTCTCGACTCGTCTTGTAGAGCCGCTAAACTGGTGCCAGTGATCAGGGAAAACCCAATGCCACATAGATAGGGAGGGTTGTGACATCATTCAAGGTCGTGTTCTATTTCTGTCTTGTCCAGCCGCCAAACTGGCACCAGTCATCAAGGAAAACCCATTGCCAAATAGAAGTCCAGAAATAAACTTTTGCAACCTGGAAGGACTACAAAAGGTCGCTAACCCCATGTCGTCATGAAAATAACCAAGGGTAAAGGGGGCCAAACTTGAAGGGGGAGGGGAAACACTGTATTCAACCAGTGATGTAAATAACAGCCAATCATAGCGCTGTTCCCATACGTCCTACACATACAAACCGTGGAAAGTGGGTCAGGGGTAGGGGGATGGAGGAATCCATCAGCCAATCAGATCAAGAGGGTGTGGTCACGTGACGAGCTATAAGCCAATGAGAGTGGTGTACCCATACCCCCCTATATCTAATAACAGGATATAAACAACAGCTTATTCACAACAATCAAATCCATAGGATCTGTAATATCATTCTTCATCAATGAAGACACCACAAACAGGATATAAATAATGGCTTCTTCACAACAATCAAGTCCATAGGAGCTGTGATATCCTTCATTATCAATGAAGACAGTGCAAAAAGGATATAAACAAATTTATGTCTTAGTTATTTTAGCCCCCACGTCTTCCTTCTGTCGGTTTCAAACCCTCACATGACATGTCTAGTATTTTCTTGGTCAGGGTTCGATTCTAGGGTGGGTAGACCGAAGGTGGTTTTCTGCATACTTCGTAAAAATGTGGGTACATTTCCTATTAATTCGGATAGCCCGCACGTTTTGCCAGAAAGGGTACGTGTCACTCATATAATTATGGCAGGGGATGTCGTGGTTTCGGATCTCGCTCGGGTGAATTAGGTTAGTTTTCTATTCTCCCTCACTCCACGTAAACGCTGGAAAATTTCTACCTTACTCCTCTGGTCCATGATGGATACCTATACCCATGCCTTAAACTTCATTATCAGCGCGGTCTATCCCAAATAATAATCTTAGAGGCCAATTTATGTTTTATTTATTTTAGCCCCCACGTCTTACCTCACTCTCGCAAATGTTGTGTGCATTGAGTGGTATGCCCCCGGTCGATGGTCGCGTGGTTTAAGGCATCTATGACGGGGGGAGGGGGTGGAGCGGCGTTTGAGACCGTGCATCTAACTCGGGAGCATTGTACGGACGCACACCTACTTGATTATTACTTGTTTAATTCTTGACAATTTGAAACTATCTGGTAAATACTCTTTAAAATTAGAACCGCTTCAACTAGCAATAGATGGTTTGCCGCTACAATATGATCTCTCTGCACTTATTTCACTCTTGCATGAAGAGCATAGTACGAGTGGCAGCTAAATACAGCTCATTTCAAGCCCCCACTGTTACATTTTCGATAACAGATAGCGTGACAATCTCGAAATCATCAGGGGGAGAGACAGAACTCTATATTTCGTATGATAATTATTTTCTGTTGAGCCAAACGTCCCGGGTTCGAATCCCGTGTCAATGACTGTGTAATTATAAATAAAAACTTTCTGTACTAATAGTTATATCGCTTTTAACAAGAAAGACAGAAGTTTATTTATTTTTGTTTCAAAAGTCCCGAGTTCGAATCCCGTGTCAATGACTGAGTATACTTGTAATTGCGTTATCTAAAAAAAACTTTCGGTACTAATAATTATATCTCTTTTAGCAAACGAGACAGAAGTTTATTTTTTGTTGTTGTTTCAAAAGTCCCGGGTTCGAATCCCGTGCCAATGACTGAGTATACTTTTCATAGCGTGAGCTAAAAAAGCTTTTAGTACTAATAATTATATCGCTTTTAGCAAACGAGACGGAAGTTATTTTTTGTTTCAAAATTCCCCGGTTCGAATACCGTGTCAATGATTGATTATTCTTTTCATGGCTTGAGCTGAAACACAACAAGGTTATTTGGTTTGAGGCGCATTCAGAGGACTCTGACACCCGTAGTTATGTTGTGAGGAGGTCGTGGGCTCGAATCTCGCTTGGGTGTTTTTCTACTCTCTCGAAATGTTGGTACACATCAACCCCATGGATTTAGGACGCAAATGTGTCGAGGTCGGGGATTGCTAGATACCGTTCAACAATCTTAGTGCAAGGGCTCGAGGTTTGAATTTCTGTCTGCCTGTCACGAAAACACTTTGTTGGTGGCTAAGTAATACCTTTGGCTACCACATTCGATGAGCTCAAGAGGTCGAATGCCAGATAACGGGACACTGTGGAGTGAACGAGTCTGCAATGGGGTCAATGCTATTAATAACATGGCCTACGGTTAAAACCAGATGTTGAAATTTGATATTTTCGAGTTCATTAACTTTGGGGTTGGTGGCTGGGGGAAAAATAGAAAGGAAAGTAGAAGAGGGCGGCATGACGAGCTGCAGGGAAGGGAAATACAGGAGCCTCGTGACAGGGAAACAATTTTCATTCGACGCCCCGCTGCCATCAGAAGAGCTTCGTGCAGTGCCCTCATGCCGAAACGTCATGGACTGTATGCTCCCCCAAATAAATAAAACTACAACGCCCCTAATCCTAACCAATAAATAATTAGCAATAATTAATTAATAATCATTAATAATTAATCATCAAGAACCAATATGTCCAGGGGTTGTAGGCGAGGGGGTTGTAGAGGATGAGTTGTAGGGGAGGGGGTAGTAGGGGAGGAAATTTTGTAATCATCACTTGGGAAAAGAGGTCAGGAGGAGGGGAGGGGGAAACCAACAGCCAATCAGAGAGCGAGTAGGCGTGGTCACGTGAACAATTTCAGCCAATAGGAAAGTAGGTCAAACTGGGCCAGGTCATCGGTGTAACTACTCCTATAAACTTGAGAGGCTGGACAGTCGAACAGCTACCAGATCAACTAAGCTATCAATGTAGGCTCGTTTGACTTCCTAGCCCTGTATTTTGAAACAAATAATAACTTCTTAGCCTCTTCTTCAGACTCAATTACTAAGTATGTAGATTATTTATTTTGTGTCGACACAAAACATAATCAAACCTCTTATTATTAAAAATTAAGATTTCTTTTTTTTTAATTGAGTGGTTTTAGCTAAGTTTAAATTGGTAACCAGTGGGAACAATCCTAGATTAAATTTTCTATCAATATTTACACACATTTTAACATCAATGCATGTCCATAAATACTTTTTTTTTAAATTTGGTCTGATAATGTATTGTTTAGAAGTCATCCTGATGATTTTCACATATACATAGATTTATTCTTATTTAAAGAAAACTATAAAAATAATTTTTTAATTTGGTCTGATAATGTATTGTTTAGAAGTCATCCTGATGATTTTCACATATACATAGGTTTATTCTTATTTAAAGAAAACTATAAAAATATTTTTAGGGAGGAATAACATTTTGGAAATTATGAACTAATTTTGTTGCTGTCGAAATTGATAGCAATCTACTTTTTTAATAATTTTAGTTTATAGGTATTAATATTATGATATTAAACTATCAAAAGTGACAGCTGCAAATTATATTACTTGACGTATGTATTTTCGAAAATTGTTAAAATAAACTACCAAAAAAATGTTGATATTTTAATCTGACCTAGATGGTTGGTGGAACTGGGAGTCTACCCAGAACACAAAGAGTGCCATCTTCTTACGCCCCGCTACCTCTTCCCCCCACACCAGGCCATCGTTCCACCTTTTCATTATCTGTGTTCTGTGTATCAAATAGATAAGAGTCAAATAGATTTGATCAGGTTGGAAATGCTTTTGTTTGAATAAAAATTTGATGGGGTACAATTTTGGACTATGTAGGTGGGGGTGAAAACAGCCTTTTTCCAAGTACTAATTATTTTTAAACAAAGTTTGTATTAAGGATATATTAAATTCATATTTTTTTTAAACCATTCAGGTTAGTCTGTTGGCATACCTTCATTTAACAACTGTTAAATTTAGATTTAATTAGATTAAAGGTAGAAGGCGTTGTGTAAGTTTATAAATGTTAGTTACCAATAGGCCTATTTGAATCTCTGCCCTATTTTAATGTAAAAATAAGCATCTACTGGAAGTCATTACTAGAGCTGGGATTTCTATGTATATACATATTCTATTCCTTACCATTTAGATGGCCAGAAAATAGAGATCTCAACGAATCACCATATTAGGTTTGATATAATATATAAAATGAAAATAAAATTTTATTTGATTATCATTTTATATATTTCTACTTTTTTGACATGTTTATATATTTCAAGTGATTTTACATAAAGCTACTTACTTTGTGATAATTTAATATATCTTTATAATAATTGCAAATTTGTTGAAAATGTAAACATTGTTTGATTTGGTTTGGTTTGTATAAATCAGCTGAAATGAATTTTTCAATGAACTATTGAAAAAGATACAATCCAACTCTGGTAGTCAAGGGTTTTTCCACTAAGTACATGCCTTCTCTCCTCACAATGAGCCTTTTGAATTTTGCAAACAGATAAGAAATTTCAGTCTGGAACATTCCTTCCCTCCAACACACTAGTTCAACGACTTACATTCTTATCTTGTAATATCTCCAAGTGATTTTAGTTTCACATGACCGGTTGAAAGTGAAATTCTAACAGTAAGCCACTATCGAATTTTTTATTTTTTTCACCATGACACCAGTCGAGTCTTGCAAACTAGTAAATTAAAGTAATGGGCTGGGAAGAACGACTCCTTCAAACCCAACGGTAAAGCAGTAATGCGTCAAGCTTGCAACAAAAAAATTGGATGTTCCGTAAAATCACAATTGGAGCAACATGTGCGGCGCACACCTCATACGAAAAAAAAATCTGAGTTATTCGAAGAATCCTCTTTTTTAAAATAAAGATGAAGGTGCCTTCCTTCCAGTTAAAGAAACTAATTACGCAAGGACTTGTGTAGTGCAATGGTCACTGCGAACATCCCATGTTTTAAATTCTAAGTGACTAAATTTGCATCCTTCTTGTGACAGCAACAAAAGCGACAAATTCCTGATAAATCAAATTAATCACTACTCAGAAAGAATTATCTGCATATGTATTATGAAGAAACAATGGAAAGAATAATAAATTACATAGGAGATGCCATCATATGGGTCACTGTGGAGGAGATGACGGACGTTTAGGGTAATTTTGTTGTCAACCTTGTGGTATGTAAAAGAGATCCTAAGGATATTTCCAGACCATATTTGATGTACTCAGAAGTGCTGGAACATACGTATCATGTTGCAAGATTCGTAAATGATCAAATGAAAGGGTTGTGGCCCAGGTGAGCTCACGTAGAGAAGTTCCTGGTGCTATATTCAGATAAAATTAAAATCGCAAGTGCTTTGAAGTTGTTATATCCTGATATGATCCATCCTACAATTTTGGCCCATGGACCACATCGTGTTGTGGAATACATTATAGTCCAGTCTTTACAAATTAATATATTAATTTATGTGACGAAAATAACTAGACCTATTTGTGAAAGTCCCACATCAAGTCAAAACTTACTAACGCTTGTTTGATGTGCGGTTGCCCTTGCAATTAGTTCTAACAAGATGAGGAACATGGATAAAACAGACAACTTGATCAATTTGGAGTTGTAAAGTCAGTAGTAGATATGTTCGCATCTGAGTGTGCGATATCTGTGTGTGAATCTCACAACTCATTCATTGATCCAAAAGTAGCATGTTCAACTGCATACACCAGGAGCAATTTTGGTTGGCTTCCAGAAAGTATTAAACGGTTGGAAACTTCTGGGTTTGCACTACAAGAATTTATGGACATCATAAAAAGAACAATTTAAATGCTGTGAAAGACGAAACTGGTGAAAGTATTTCTACTAAGTTTCATGCAGTGCTAAAAAGAAACCCAGTATATTCATCGGATGGAGGAGATACCCTTGAGAACATTTCGCCCGAGAAAAATTATTCTGTTGAAATACGCCTCAGTTCCATACTGTGACGTAGAAAAGACATTTTTCACCTACAAGCATATTCTGTCGGACAATCGGCAATCAATGACCATATAATGATTTTAAATTCACACCAAAGTACAAGTAATCCATCAATGTATGTGATATTCAGAGTGTAAATAAGGTAAAGGTTGCGTGCTTGGCAAAATATTTGTTTTACATGATGTTAGATTTTTTTTTTATGAATCTACATATTTGTCTACATATTTCCTTGAATATTATTACATATTTACATACATATTTTGTTATATGATACTACATAAATATCCCAGCGTTAGTCATTACAATAGCTAATATCTTCAGTTACTTTTATTGCAGGAATATAGCACTATGTAGAAATATCTAGTAGCCATTACAATGAAACAACAATTTTCTATATATTACAATATAATACATTTTTAATCAATAATGGTATTTTAGTGATTTCTTAAAATAAAGAATAAAAATCTATACAACTACTTTGTTTCCGAAATCTTTGGTAACTTTGTTTAAGACTTTTGTGCATTCAAAATATATCCTGGATTTCATATTTTCATTGATCTAGTATGCTTAGGCAATATAAAATTTAAATAAAATCTAGTTAATTTTGATTCTATTTCAACTTTTCAAAACTCATATTTTTCTAACCTTTCGACTAACATACTTTTTTTTTGTCCATAAGACAAGTAAACAGTACTTTAGTGGTGTGATGTGAAGATAATAATTATTATATTAAGGAAAGAAAGTTGTAATAAATCCCATTCATAACATAATAATACGTGTAGTGTCCATTTAATATTACCAGTCACACTAAGTTAATTAGAGAAACGGAAAAGGCCGATAGAGAGAACTTTGTGATCAAAACCTATTCCAGGGAGGGGGAGGGAGTTGTGTTACGATCTCAGTAGTTGAATATGTAAAGTTTAATCCATTAAATAATTTAAAAGTTTTAAACATTGTTCTTGGCGTGATAATGAAAATTTATTTTGGAATGTGTTGCTTTGAAGAGACTTGTATTAAGCGCTGATTCAAGTCAGGTTTAGTTGAGGTAATTGGGTTTGTGATGTCTACACTTCCTTTTATCTGAGACAAACCCAGTATGATCAGGACGAATGTTGTTGGGACAGGCGGTATCCAAATAGTCCGAGAATCCTTGCCAAGGATATAGTATAATATCTTGTATAATATATTCCTTAAACGATATATGTTTTTTTCACTTATGTGAAATAAAATATATCTAAGCTATGAATTTTTCTTTATACTATTTTATCAAAAATAACTTATGAAATTCACAATATTAAACGATGCTAACCTAACCATTCAAAAAATAATAATTAAGAGTCCTTGCAGTAACTACTAATATTTATTATTATTGAATATTATTGAACTCAACCAGCACTCCTGTGGTTATTTTACAGTAAATAGGTAAACATTTTTTGGGTTCTTAAAAATATTTTACGCCCTCTAAAAATACAAGTTCTGCGCCCTTTTGGAGGCTCAGTCCAACCCTGGTCTACTTGATAGCTTATAGTTTACTAACATTTCTAAAAGCAATGCTGTCCCCATAAAGGCGATTATTAAAGAAGCATCAAAATTTGTGTTTTAAAAAAAATTCCCTCTTCAATACCAAACAAATGTAAATAATTTAATACTTTGTGTGTCAAGAGTCATCATAAGGTACATCAACTTGCGCAAAATTCAAATTGAATATTATTTTACCACAATTATGCTTTGATCGTTATATTATTTTTTTAACATTTATTTAAATTGGATTATCATATTTTAGATAGTACGTTTCTCAATATATTCTAACCGACACTTTAACTTGGTCGATAGCACGTGTGCTTACAATGTTAAAGGTCCCAGTTTCAATCCCAGGTAAAGTCTGTAATTTATCTTTTATAAACTTTTACGTATGTCATAGTTAAACGCTAGTTTGTAAGTCGTTTGCTGATATAATTCTTCTTTTAATAAATTATAAGTTAAAATCCCCATTGAAAAAAAAATATTTTATACGATATATTTTATGAAATAATGTTTATGTAGGTTCTCTTTCTAGCTTGCAAATATATTTTTTTATAAGACTAAAAAAAATACAGCTGAAATATTCAAACTGGTCCTTTGGACAGGTTTCAAGGCTATTATTAGTGTTGTCCTGTCAAGCGAACAATAGGACTAGTGCCTAATGTTTAATATTGGGTTCTACAGAGAAACTTCCCCTTTCTCTTGTCTTGCGTAGGTGGGGTGGGGGTTTTCACCCCTATCTTGTAATAAACCTACATTTATGTAACTGATGACCGATTTCTAGCCCAGAGAATTGGTTTACGTGATTAAAAATATTATTTTAGTAAATTATACACAAAACTTAAGATTGTATATTTTTTTAATCCAACCCTTTTCAAAAATGCGTTTTTAATTTAATTTTAAAAATATATGCATACAAAATTAATTATATAATTCAATATCAATTTAGAAAAGTGTCTATACAGTGATAATAAAAAAAATAAAAATATCATCATTGGTTAATCTAGAATTTCGGTCGCAAATCAGTCATTTTTACTGTGCATTAGTAGTTATGCGACTGCAACTTAAATAAAGTAATAATTATTAACATAAAATGAATAACCCTCTTTTAAATAGGTGTGTATATTTATTTTTACAAATATTTAAAAAAGCTATTGAGTAAATTAATGAACCTATTTGAACCTGGCATGCGATGCAAATATTGAACAATCTTTCAAGAAAACTATTGAATTTATTTGAATCTGGGATGCAATACAAATATTTAACAAGCTATTGAGAAAATGATTGGACCTATTTGAATCTGGGTTGCATTAAAACTATTGAATTAATATTAATGGTCAGCTGAAACAGAATATTTTTAATATTAAACCTAGCATTTAAAGGGTAGTATTAGATTAGGCTCAATTTATTTTACATAGGGAGGGAGGGTTAAATTAATAATAATGTGTGTCTTCCGCGAGGTTGGAAAGTTAGACGCGTCCATGTTTAGATATGAGACAATTTTTCTGTTGACATTTAAGGACATGTCCACATCGGTTGGCGAATGCCAGGTCTCCACCGTGGTTCGGATTCCACTTTAAACTGTAGGTCCTTCATTTCATCTCACAATCACCCTACCATTGCACATTAGCGTAAGTGCGTATAACCCGAACGGGTAGTAAGACGTGGTGCTAATAATAATAACACATCGGTTGGCGCTTGTACTAGACGTCGAGCTCATGTAACTTATTTTGGTTTGCTGGTGATGGGAAAGTTGGGGTTCAAATACCGACATGGTGTAAGTCCTTGAATAGAGAATGAATTTCTCTAAATTGTGTATCACACTCCCTTCATGCAAATTCAGGTACATTGCTCCTTTTTACCCAACTAACATATTTAAATGTGGTCAATCAGAGAAGTGATTAGTAAGATTAAATATAAGTTATATAGAATGGGAGCCTTGACGGGGGTTTAACGGATACATTTTCACCTTTCTAAATTATTATATATATTTGAGTTCGTATTAAAAGGTCCCACACACGACCACATTAACCGACATATTTTAAACAAGGAAAATATTCCATTATTTAAAATGTCTTTTTTTATGATGAAATGTCTTTTTGGTGATGAATGCCCTGCAATAAGAACCCTGCTGCTTGTATGGGTTGAAAGGTTTTCCCTCAACCAATCACAGCCACACAGCCCCTTTGTAGCTCGGCCTCTAAATAATACTGTCTCGGTGGAAAGAGGGCCGTAGACCCCATGAATAACATTGATGTAACACGCCTCTCTCTTGTGAGGACGGCGCATGACTGA
>CABFOW010003567.1:0-41015 GCA_902141385.1 Timema californicum
TTGAGAATGATAGATGTTTCTGGAAGTATAGAAGATGGCTACAGATATTGATAGAACGTAGATTGTCCGATATCTACGTCATGGTCGAGGAAAAAACACGCCGAAATATATGGCCTAACTTGCTGGTACTAGGTCGTGACTTGAGCATAATGTTTTAACTTATGTCATAATATCTCCCAACAAAATAATATTGTTTTATTTTACTATAAGCCTAAACAAATTTTCTGTAGTGAGTTTATAAGAAAAAAGTCTCGTAACAAGATTGAGCTACCTTTAAATGCGGTCAATGACTTAATAAAACAATTTTAATAAATGGTTTGGATGTACGTTTTATTTTGTTTCACATTCTGGCATATATATTTTTTTCTTTGTTACAAGCGAGCATAAAACCATTTGTGCCGTGATATATGATCACTAGCATTTATTTGAAAAATATCTTTATATTTTCAGATTTTTCATAACTTATTTTCTACAAAAAATAGAGTTTCTAAACATTCTATTAAATTTATATTAATTAGACAGCTCATTTGTAAAGTTTTTGGAAGAAATATAACTATGGTAATAGTATCAAGTTAAATGTTTGCATTATAATTATACAAGATTTTAATAATATGATTAAAAACATTTGAATATAATAAATATGTTTTTAAAATTAAAGAGCTATTCCATTTTTTTCATCTCGTCCACTTTTTCTTTGGTGTAATCTTTTGTCGCAATAGCAGCGTCTTTAGACCGTTTCCACCGCACTGCTAGCTATATCTTTGACGGCATCCTTGGCCTGCCCTGCCTTCTCTACTGTTTTTTCTCCCAATGTGACAGCCTGGTCCTTTGCTCCGATCGCTGCGTCAGTTATGGTGATGGCAGCACTACTCGCTGCACCTCTGGTAGTTTCTGCAATACTGGCGGCCATAACTACTGTGGCATCCTTGGCCTGACCCACCGTTTCTGCTGTTTTTTCCCCCAATATAGCAGCCTGGTCCTTTACTTCAGATGCGGTCTCAGATACATAATTGGCAGCACTTTTTGCTGCATCTTTCGTAGCCTCTACTACACCACTCTCTTTCTTATGGGTGTCGCTAAGAGCACCCTTAGCATTGCTTGTGGTATTCTTCGAGTGAGACATTTGTGATAGTTTCGTTGTTTACTGTTAACACTTGACCCTTTTAAAGTTGTTGTGACACCAAAAGATAAATGTGGTTTTAAGTTGAATTTATTATAACCATGACTACTTCTAACAATGTAAAATACTAGAAACAAAATTATTGTTTGAAAATCTTCTGGAGCCATTAATAATAATAGGCCCATTATGTTAAAAAAAACTACACTAAAATTGATGATAATACCAATGAAGCCATAGTTTGGTTGGGTGGGGAGTTAACAGGGAATGTTCTCCCATTATTTTTACACTAATGGAGTAAGGAAAAGAAAGGTATAATTAAAAGGAGATAATTCACGTCTACGTGAAGAAAGTATACAAATATTTTTGGAAAAATATTCCAGCTCACCCAGCCGGGATCTAAACTTCAACCTCCCCATGAACGGAAAATCGGACTAGGTGCCTTTGTTCGAGTTCCCATTGATTCGGTTGGCTGTTCAGTTAGCGAAACAAAGTTTTAGTTTAATAATCAATGTTTCATGACCTATTTTTTAAAACATGCCTTAGGGAAAGCCTTATGTTTACTTGAAAATAATTTAAATACCATTTAAATACCGTATTTTCATCCCCGACGCCTCCATATTTTCTGTGAAGCAGTGGGTCTGGAACGGGGCCAACTCACCCCTGTAAGAACAAATGAGGTCCCACTTAATTAAAAAGTAGTGGATCTGTCCTAGAAAATCGAAATCAACAAATGTAGGGCTTGTTTTTAGTGACCACATAACACCCTCTATCCACAGATGTTGGCCCTATCTTTGCCAACAGACGATGACCCATAAGTCGGTATTGTTCGATTGTGGGCTGACTCCTTTGGGTTATTTGACCTAATAGTAACTGGGGATTAATTGTAGCTGTGGTAGAAAGTGAAGTTGTTAATAGTAGTCATTTGTGAAGTTTTCATGGGTCTCACAATACGTAATCATTCAAGGACTCCCCTATATGTTATTCATCTCCCCTAACTTCAACTCTGGGCTCATATTTTCTATATAAGGCCTCATTCATGCATGCGTTTCCTATCGTCAGGCTGTCGACGATAATTTATTGTTCGTTTTTTGATGTATATTTATGCAGCGTGGTCGTATCGTCAGTCGCTAAAAAGAGTTACGGTAGTGCCATCTCAGTCATGTTCTTGTTGCACCACAATGGATCCAGTTGTGTTGAGCCTGTAAAGTGATTGATTATAGCCCAGTCATTTAAGTTTCACAAAGAGTCAATTTGTGGAATAATTCCCACCAAGCTGAATTTTTGCATACACCTTTATTTAGGCGTTATTAGTAACGTCCTAAAAGTCCCCAGGAATTTAATGTTTGCTTCGAAATATTCAAGGTCAAAGATAACGAAAAATTGTTTTATCTAGATACCTTGCTTTCTATTGGTCGGAAGACAAGTATGACTTGTTTCTAAATTCTAGAGTGAAACATTTTCTACAAAAAGGGTCTTATACATTTTTCACATATGGGCAACCATTTTGTAAATAACGGGCTACTAAAGTTCGACGGGGAAGAAGTACCAAAAAAAGCGTTTTATGCAAGTGGACTCATGGAATGTATGCAATGAATACAGTCTGAGAGTAAACTGAAACTTTTTGTAACGTTTCTTCGAACACCGTTGATCATGATTTTGATGCAAGGGATTCACGCCCCAACAAAGACAATACAGACGTGAAAAAATTAGTTTAATGGTTCGTGTCACATAATCTTTTCTTAAAAACAAATCGAATTATGTCGTTAGCTACTGGAGTTACCAGCAATGATAAAATAAGTTTTCATAATGCTTATAATGTTGGTCTCATCTCAATAGAAAATATGGTGGGGAAAACATTAGATAAAGTCAAATTGAAGCGCTCTAATAGAGTTATTCCACTTTTGTCGGTCAACAGTTTTGTCAAAGTCCATGACTGTACAGTCCCTATTGATCCTCTACAACTGTTTCAAAGAATAAGTTTAAATTAAAAAAATTGACGAACATCTACGTGCATATTTATAATATGAACTACCTCCCTATCCTTTGCACTCTTGGTCGATAGGGCCATGAGAAAAACTACCAAATTATCGGTGTACATGTTTTTTTGAACCTAGTCCTACTGAACTGGACAATATTCTATCGCTCAAGGTCAACATGGGAATATGGCGTGCCTAACTCTGACTCAGGAGGTCGGGAATATACACTCAAGTTCCCGATGGGTACACTGTGAAAGTTTTTTTTTTTTACATCTTCTCTTCGAGTGAATGTCCGTTCATTTACGTTTGAATGTTAACTATACCTAGTGTGACTACCTCATTAAACTTTAGGAACCTTTATATTAAACGAACCACTAAAAAGGCGCCAATTTCATATTCCCATTCACCCTAGGTATGCGTGCACCAGTCAAAACAAATAAGACGATAACTTGACATGTCCAAAAATACCATTAAAGCAGGCCACATTCCTAATTATTGAAATATCTTAAAGATAATTTTTTGACTATCACATATTAAAAAACTCATGTTTGCAAACTTCTTTATTAAAGTCAATAAAACCAGTATTAATATTAAAATACACTGAGCTAATCAAACATACATGTGAAACTAATTTACTAAACTAAGGATATTTAAGAGATACACAATATATGTAGATTAAGATATCGTTTAGATTTTTTCAACCAGGCTGTAAAGTAGCCTGAATTCTGTTCAGATGCAACCTTGATCCTCTAGTAAAGTGAAGTAAATAGTGCCTACTAATAAACAGGTAATCGTGATGTGAGTGACTTTACGACGAATCCTACAAAATTGTTCTGCCCAATCCATAAGTCCACATACGTATGGCGTTCACCCCATGGCGGCGATCTTGTTCCGGTAGAGAGCTAACCTGAGCAGATCATTGATGCGCCTCTCGATGATCCCTAGATAAAGCATCACATTGTGGGAACTGACGTTTGAACTGTTACCTAGGGGGCGAAAAAAAACAAACATATTATTCAGGGTATCATGATGTTATAATTACAGGGTGGATTTATTTAAACTTCTCTCAATGATCTCTGCACCAGATATCATCGCTGAAGCAACTGCATGGCTACTGTTGAGAAACAGCGTTGTCATTTTCTAGTTTTTGTGGGGTAAATCTCCCCTCAAATATAAGACAAGTTTTGCACCACAGGCTAGTCGAAGCTGCCAGTAAAGTAGCTCTTTCTTACCCTGAGCACACCCTCTAACTGAGATCGGGGAGATTTGGCAACAGTTAATTGAGAAAGAACGAATATAATGCTTTTCTCCATAGGACTTGGAGTTCCCTCAGCAATGATGTTGGGTGTAGAATGTAGATACAGGATCACACTGTGGGAACTGCCATTCCAGCTGTTACCTAGGGAGTGTCAAAACACACACGTGTTATGCGGGGTATCAGGGCTTCATACGAATTGAGTGGGTTTATTTAAACCAATAAGAATGCATCTCTCGGTGATCTTTAGATACAGCATCTGACTGTGGGAACTGACACGATAGCTGTTACATGAGGGAGACTACACACACTAGTGTTATTCGAACGATTTAGTATTACACTATAGAGTTCACGTGAGAGTTTTTTTTATTTCAGAGGTAGAATATACACTCCTTTAATAGGAGATATAAGTACCGAGTAGATTTGCTTGAGCTAAAAATCGCTAAAAATGAGTCACCAAAGTAATGTACACTTAATTTACCCTGAGTGATAGTCTTACCTATACTGATTACACTATGATCCTCTCTTTAATCTACACCATAGTTGAATAATGTTAGATAAGCTTGCTAGTTGCTAACTTACAGGGTTAACGAAGGGGCAAGAGTACTCATCACCGAAATAATATGAATACAACACAGTGCTAATTAGTACAAGCGGAGTTGTATGTTTATCTATTATCAGTAACGTTCGATATTGGGCAGTACTTTCTTGAGTAAGATAAAACCTATATTGCCCTTTTTTACCATTTCTTTAGTACAGTACAAATAAAACTGATTTAAAAATCAAATGCATTACATCAAGTATAATTATATACATAGGTTGTTTTAAGAAACATTAGACTGACCAAGTAGCTCCAATATAGGGGCGTTGTCACAGCGAACCAGGTCGAAGATGTTCTCGATACCCTCCAAGAGGTTGGAGAGTATTTTGTTGGTAGCATCCAACTTGTCCTGTGATTGGTCGGCGTCTCGCCTCCGGAAGCTCACTTCAGCGTCTAGTTCGCCCAGCGTCTCCTTATGGCGGGCAGCCCTTTCTCTGTTTGCCTCGTGCTGCCCCTCGATCTTCGATTTCAGTTCGTTCACCTGGTCTTGAAGGAGTTCCAACTGGGAAGAAATAGGATATAATAATATATTATATATGAACCTTTTGACGGAGAGAAGGGCCTAAACCATATTTTCCAGAGATTGGCTGGGCAGTTAAGTTATGGTGCCATGTATGTAATTATTTAAAACAACTTAAAAGACTCGTGACTATAATATATACCTATTTCTTTATTTAGACACTCGTATTTCAATTCACTGTCTAAAATGTGATATTCTAATTTATGAGGTAAATGGTGAGGAAACCTAAACTGATAAACAATTGCAATTACCGATCCTTTTATAGCAGGGATATATATATACATTTTATATTGAGACCCCACAAAAAAGCCCATGCAATAAGTACTGAAATAATTTTTAAAATATAATAGATCATAGTAGGCATGATTCCCATATTATTCAAGATTTTGAAGCAATACGTCCAAAATATCTAACTACTATAAAAAAAATCATTTTCACCTCGTTGTTAAGTTCATTGACATAGTTGAAAAGTGCAAAGTTTTCTTCCTCTTGTTTAATGAACTGAGCGGAAAGTCGATCTACTTCAGCCTCCCCTGAACAGGCCTTGATTTTCTCTAGAATAACTTGGTACATGGCTATCATCTGCTCCTGAGATTCCTTCTGGTTCTCTGAAACAGTTAAATGGAGTACAGATTGAGCAATAAATAAATCATCTTCGTCGTCTTCATGATCTCCTGTTACATAGATATCTTCCGTTCCTAAGATACCTTCTGGTTCTCTGAAACAATTAAATGGAATACAGATTGAGCAATAAATAAATCATCTTCGCCGTCTTCATGATCTCCTGTTACATAGATATCTTCTGTTCCCAAGATTCCTTCTAGTTCTCTGAAACAATTAAATGGAGTACAGATTGAGCAATAAATAAATAAGCTTCGCCTCTTCATGATCTCCTGTTACATAGATATCTTCCGTTCCTAAGATACCTTCTGGTTCTCTGAAACAATTAAATGGAATACAGATTGAGCAATAAATAAATCATCTTCGCCGTCTTCATGATCTCCTGTTACATAGATATCATCCGTTCCTAAGATTCCTTCTGGTTCTCTGAAACAATTAAATTTAGTATGAGTTGATCAATAACTAAATCACCTCTATATTCTTCATATGTTCTGATACACGGCCATAATTTGCTTCTAGACTTTCTTCTAGCTCTCTTAAACAAGTCAGGGGAATATGAAGCTAACAGTATCTAAATCAGCATAAGATTTTACATGACATCCTGGGTAATAGACATAATTTGTTCCTTGGCTCTCTTCCGGATGTTTTAAACTAGTCAATGAAGTACCAATTGAACAAAATCCAAATCAGTTTAGTTATTTTTCCAATAATCTCATATATGTTGATAAATTTCTCACAAGCTTGATTTCGACACAACTTTTGAAAGCCTTGATTGTTCTCTGGTGTGCATCAATTATCGTCTCTTGGAAGCGTCTTATTGTAGCTGATACTTACGTTTTTTCTGGCGCTCCCTTTCCTCAAGGTCAGCCATGACTCTCTTCTGCCCCTTGATGCCGAGGAACTCCTGCAACTTGGCATTGTGATCCAGCTGTCTCTGTAGTTCCCTCATCTCCTGGCTGTGGACCGACAGGTCAACACGACCACGGTCCTTAAGTGCCTGAAGCTTGCTTTGGGCCTCCTCCCTGAAATAAAATAGAGCACAATATTTAAATAAAATAGAGGAACGAATGTTATAAATATCTTTGAGTTACTTTGTAACATATCTTAAGTGCTATAAAATTAGCTTTGAATAATTTATCACAAGTAACAATGGCATCGCCTTGTTCAAGGTTCAAAATATTTCTCTAGTAGATCACAGGTTAAGTAGATGTGCCATTTTCTTGAACTAAAAGCTTCCAGACATTCAAATTCATACTGTGTTATGTAACTCTGAGCCATGATGTGATGATGCCAATATACAGTGAGTTATTTACAGAATGAACCCCGCAGGAAACAAAACTAACATAAATAATTTTTATGTTGCGACCAAACAGTTCAGTAAAATTAATGTATTCGAAATATCCCAACAGGAAACATACTGTAAATGTGTTTTACCAAGATATTTCCAAGTATAAACTATTGCTTATCAAATAATTTACCACGGTTTGAATAAGTACAAGAACATAGAAAACAATATTAGTTTCCATCCACTGAATGCAACTCTAATTTCTATATAAATAGTTTTATAAGTATTCAGTATAATTGAAACTTTTAGACGGAATTCGCACACTTGATTAAGCAGTTCCATTAAGATATATATTATATTTGTTTAAAGGCTTTAACTTGGGGTATAATGTAGTATCATCTTTAATTTAACGTGTATTTTGTTTATACAAAACATTAAAATTATGACTAACTGTTCAGTTTTGAGATGAATAAAAATATTATAATTATTTTTTATTCCAGGTGAAGATTTTGCATCGTAACATTATTATTTATGTACCCTTCGTTTACTCTAAATGGTAGCATGCTTACCTTGTGCAGTCCCACTTTGATTCAGATTATTAGATATGGCCATATTGTAATACGTCGATGTAGGACGTACCTTCTTGATATTAACTGTATCCCTCCAAAATATCACAACTGTATCAAGATCAAGTCTAGTACAACGATGTTCTTCTTAAGGTGCGGCAGAAGGGAGCGCAAGTATTTTTACAGTTTTTATAGCATTACATTTTTTTGGCCAAAATAAATAAAATATTCCTCCAGTAGCAACATAGAGTTTAGTTTTCTGCACATGCTAATAGCAACAGATCTTGAATATTTGTCAAGGCTGTCCTGGAATTTTGTCAAAAATTTTCTCTTTATTTAAAAAAGTTTTGACAAAACTCCAGGACACCTTTGAAAGATATTCAAGATCTGTTCCTATTAGCATGTGCAGAAAACTAAACTCTATGTTGCTACTGGAGAAATATTTAATTTATTTTGGTCATAATAGTTAAATGCTATAAAAACTCTAAAATTACTCGCGCTCCCTTCTGCTGCAAAAGCTCACAACTATCAAATGAATGATTTACTAAAACAAGTAATACAATATAATATTTTGCAAGACAATAATAATGACATTAATATAATTATTATTTATAAATTAGAAAATTATGCTACACCCAACGTAATAAGTTGCCTTACTTATACTTATACTTATATATCCAATGTATTGTGTGTCAGCTTCAGCCGGTTATTTTCATGGCTGGAGATATCAAAATCCAAACAACATGGCGTTGTTCATCTAAGAACCACGGTAATAAGTTTTTGATAACACATCTTTAGAGGGTAAATGTGAGTTCTCTTGTGAGAGATATTGTGTGCCTAAAATACACTCCAATTTTCATAATAAGAGCCTTTAAGAAAATATAAATATATTTTCTTGTGGTCAACACTGATAGTTTTTTACTATTTTATAGGTATTAATGGTATGAATCAAAAGGTCACTGCAGATCACAAGATTTGACGTACGGATACGTGAAATAATATGGCTAACAGATAAGACCCTTCCTATGAAAATTGTACTGTATTATTCCTATCACCTTTCACCTCTGATCATAAGCAAGCGTCGCCTGTTCTATCAGATCGACGATGACCTTCTTGCCGGATTGCAGACGACTCGTTAGCTGTTGGTACAGTTGGTTGAAGTGGCTCCGTTCTTTGATCAGATGATCCAACTCTTCTCTCAACTCAGAGTTCTCCGCCAGCATCTTGTTGAATTTAACGGTGGCCTGCAGCATCACAGGAGAATAGTTAGTGTTGCTAGCGAGTCGGAGAACACAATTTTGTAAGGCGATGTTGGGCCGTATGTACGGTCGATATTTGAGGGTCAGCCAGTCTATCATTCGAACTAATCTGCTTGTTATTCATATCCTGGGGCATTAGTTGACTCCCGATACTAGACTATAAATACGGTCCTTAGAATGGCTTGTTATTATTATTATTATTATTATTATTATTATTAGCACCGCGTCTTACTACCCGTTCGGGTTATACACACTTACGCTAATGTGTAATGGTAGGGTGATTGTGAGATGAAATGAGGGACCTACAGTTTAACGTGGAATCCAAACCACGGTGGAGGCCTGGCATTCCCCACATTCACAAGATGTCTTGTCAGAGGTGAAGGAAGGGTTTGGTAAACAGACAAATCGGTGCCGGGACCGAGGATTGAACCCCGGCCGCCAGCACAGAAGCCTGACACCTTACCCCTAGACCGCCAGGTCACCCAACGGCTTGCTATTTATATATTGGGAGATTGGTTGACTCTCGAGACTAGACTATAAATACGGCTCTTAGAACCGCTTATTATTCATATGCTGAGAGATTGGTTGACTCCTGAGAATAGACTATAAATACGGCCCCTAGAACTGCTTGTTAATCTTGTACGGAACATCAATTAGTCAATTTTAGGGAAGGGGAGAGAGACAATCAGGAAACATATCAATACAACACTTGTTTATCAAGAAATACCAGAAAAAAGAATGATATCTACACCCCGGTAAATATAAAATTTATCTTCCAGTAATAATAATATATTTATTAACTAACGTAAAGATTGTAATCTTATTTTGATAAGAATTGTAGCTTGGCTGAACTTCATCCGCATTTGTTTGATAATGTGATAAAATCACGATGCATATCAAATGTCTAAGACTACTCCCACTGCACTTGTTGAGATCATAGCTCCAATCTCACCGTCTGGGGTGGCTAACTGTGATTTAAGTCTAATGCCTCAGACAGCTTGGCCACTTCTGCCAATGATATACAGTATTATTGAACTAGTTATTTCATCTCTTTACTCCTAGCCTGATTTCCAATGCACTTGTTTATCATTTCCTAGCTAAGTTTAATCTTTATTTTCCCATATAGAGAAAGTGTAATCATCAATATATTTGACCTTGACGTTTTATGTGCCCCCGAGCTCAAAATAGTGAGGCCTGTCTGCTCTGCTGTCCGTCTGTCTATCTTTCACATATTCGCCTGTCTGTCCACAAACTTATTATTATTATTATTATTATTATTAGCACCGCGTATTACTACCCGTTCGGGTTGTACGCACTTACGCTAATGTGTAATGGTAGGGTGATTGTGATATGAAATGAAGAACCTACAGTTTAACGTGGAATCCGGACCACGGTGGAGGCCTGGCATTCCCCACATTCACAAGATGTCTTGTCAGAGGTGAATGAAGGGTTTGGTAATCAGATAAATCTTTGCCGCGACCGAGGATTGAACCCCGTCCGCCAGCACAGAAGTCTGACACCTTACCCCTAGACCACCAGGTCACCGTCTACAAACTAGTATGTAGAGTCTATTCACGGTAGGAATTGTTTTCTGAAAGGCCTTTTTCCCTACCAGAAATCTATTATATAGTAGGATATTGGTATGAAAAAGGACCTTTCAGAGAGTAATTCCTTCCGTGAATAGAGTATATATGCCCGGGGCTATAACCGAAACAATTTAATGAATTTTCTTCAAACTTTATATTTACATATGAAATCGTGGTTTTAATTCATTATTATATTTTTTTACACGCGTTTTAATACCCGTTCGGTTTATACGCTTATGTAATAGAATACCAGACACATTAAAAAGCTTATATTTAGAGAAAATTTACCTGCACCTGCGTGGAGAGATAGTGGAAAACCATTATGGAAAAACCACCCTCAGTACACCCAGCCGAGATTCAAGATTCGAACCTTGATCTTTCCATCATCGGCATTCTAGTCTACTGTGAATGTATCGCGTTAGACCACGTGGCCACCAAAGTGGATTCAATGAAAAAGGTTGATTTTAGCGGAAGTGTACCCCCATTTACGTGGAGGTAGAGTATAAAACTATTTAGGAAAAACAAGACAAAGTACACTCGACTGGTATTCGAACCTCTATATCCCCGTCAGCGGCAGTCTAGTCTATCGCTAGAAGAGCTCTTTAGACCAGGGATTTCTAACTTAAAAGGGCCTGAGGAACACAATTGAACCAACGAGTCTTGTTTTGATCACAATCAGATATTTTTTTCAAGTTATGCAAAAAAAACACAAAAAAACGAGTATTTAATTGTGAGTTAAATAAGAAGTGTTAATCTATAATTACATAATAAACAAATTTTCCGAATAAAATATACCATCTTTGATAAGTAAATATAATACAGAAGATGTAAGGAAGAAATTTAACATAAACATTAGTTGGAGCGTTCATGGATATCTCCCACGCAAGCCCAAGCTTTCCGTTTCTCGGCTAAAAACATCAATTATTTTACAACAGTTTATTACTTTTCCAAGGAACTTTACGGGCCGCAAGAAAAGGTATCACAGGCGGTCCCTGTATTAGGCCATGCGGCCACCGAAGCTGGCTGGAGTAGTTAAGAATAGTTTACTGATGCTTGATTTTTGATCATTTTAATCTAATAAAGAGCTTAAACAATTTTGTTCGAAATTTACACGGGAAGAATGTTTAGTATGATTATCAGATATTTTTTCCTGAACATAAGTTGTTTAAGGGTAGCTTACATATAAGTTTTTTTTTTTAATTTACAATAAGTTATACGAGAAAATATGTAATAGCTACGATTGTGTCGTAGCATTTATTTATATTTTTATTATTGCGTCTAATAGGCCCACTACCGTATCAGGTTATACGGTCATGTGATAATTATTCTATTGGGGTAGGGATAAGGAAGGGAGCATTTCAGAGATAATATACCCGCATTATCATGGACAGAGGGTGGGAAACCATTTAGGAAAAACCACCTTCAGTAGACCTGACTGAGATACGAGCCCCGATCTCTCCGTCATCAGCAGGTCAGTCTAACACGAGAGTGACGCCTCAGATCTTTCAGCCACTGAAGCGGGTAGCATTCGTTTAAATACTTGATACTAACATGTTCGTTGGCACTGAGACAAACCACATGTGGTATCATTCAATTCAGTTGAATGTAAGGAGAACATTAGGGCAGATGTATGATTAATGTAACAACACACTCACAACGGACGTATTACAGAAGTTAATCTGAACTTACGACTCCCAGACGGTTCTCCAAATTGGCGACAACCTTCTTTGATTCTGCACTTATCAGGAGAGACTGTCTGTCTGTTATATTGTTCTTCCGCAAGGCCATAACTTCCTTTTCCAATTTACCTATCTGGGACTCGAGCTCGGCTACCTGAGGTTTTTACAGAACAATCATTCAATTACTACACTCTAAGTTCATTCTTTAACTTACATTTAATAAACTAGTTGTTTACAAAAAACATATGACTTAAAAACTAAATTCATTCTAAAACACACAAAGCACTCATTCTAGAAGCCAATTCATAACTGTGAAAGGTACAATATAAAATGTCAACAATGTTAAATTATTTTGACCATCTCAGAAATCAAATCCGTCACTATTAAATAGGTGATAAGATTCTCTACCCACTGATCAAGTTATTAAGATTGTATGTGTTTGGGTGACCTGGTGGTCTAGGGGTAAGGTGTCTGACTTCTGTGCTAGGAGTCCGGGGTTCAATCCTCGGTCCCGGCACAGATGTAACTGATTGCCAAACTCTTCCTTTACTTCTGACAATACGTGTATTAATAATAACTTGTTAATGTGGGGAATGCCAGGCCTCCACCGTGGTTTGGATCCCACTTTAAACTGTAGGTCCTCCATTTCATCTCACAATCACCCTACCATTACACATTAGCGTAAGTGCGATATAACCCGAACGGATAATAAGATACGGTACTACTACTACTACTACTACTAATAATAATAATAATAATAATAATAAGATTGTATGTGATTTAGGAGGTTACTATTGAATATTAAGAAATGTTATATCCGCTTCAATTACAACCAAGGTTTAAATTATATTATTATTAATAATAATATTATTAGTACCGCGTCTTACCACCCGTTCAGGTTGTATGCACTTACGCTGATGTGTAATGGTAGGGTGATTATGAGATGAAATGGAGGACCTACAATTTAACGTGGGATTCGAACCACGGTGGAGGCCTGGCATTCAACACATTCACAAGTTGTGATTAATACACGTCTTGTCAGAGGTGAAGGAAGGGTTTAGGCAATCAGATAAATTTGTGCCGGGACCGAGGATTGAACCCCGCATCCCAGTACAGAAGTCTGACACCTTACGCCTAGACCACCAGGTCACCGAGGTTTAACGGTTTATCTTATGTTTCAGCGTAAAACTGAAAACAATTCCTTTCATTTACATAGACTAGTTATTTGTCATAGTTTTTTTTTAACATCACGTCTTACTGCCTGTTCATGTTATAAGCCTATATACTAATTACGCCAATGTTTTAAGGATGAGTAAGCAATTTCGTAGAGGGAGAGTGGAAAATAATTTAGAGACAAACACCATCTGAGAATTAAGAAAGGTTATGTTATTTCCGCTCGAATTTCAATCGGGGTTTGAGGGTTTATCTTATCTTTCAGTGTCAGACTGAAAACAATCCCTTTCGATTATATAATTATTTGTCATAATTTGTTTTAGCCCCACATATTATTAACTGTTCATGAAATAAGAGTATAGATGAATTACGCTAATGTATTAGAGATGAGGAAGGTTGAATTTATAGGAAGTGTACCAGCAATTTTGTGGAGGGAGAGTGGAAAACCATTTAGGAAAAAACACCCTCGATATATCCAACAAAGATTGAAACTAGATCTTTCAATCATCAGCAGTCTATAATCTATTGCAAGGGTGACGTTTTAGATCATGTGGCCACCGATGTGGCTTTAATCAAAGTGACCTTTGTTTGATTTTATTTCTTATAAAAAATCTTAATTCATGAATCTACACCTACAACTCAAATTCTCTTTCTGTAGCTTGGGAACACTACTTACAGTGCTCCCAGAATTCATAGCGTATGTCCAAAGACATCCTAAAACGTCCAGGAACACAAATAATTTTATTCACTAGCTCATTAGCTAACATTTCTTTGTTTAGTTTTGTACATGCAATTACCTCGTGAGGACAAATAATATCTACTTGAATGAAAAAGTAGCGGCTCCAGTCTCTGATCATTGTGATGGTCACATGGCACCCTGTATCCTATTTAGTTGGCTCTATCTTCGCCAACAGTCGGCGGCTGCTCGGTCATTACGGCTATATTGCGTGTTAACTACATGGAGTATTTTTAAATGTAATTAGGTTGATATCTTACTAATATTATAAATGAGAAAGTTTATGTGTTTGGATGTTTGGATGTTTGTTGCTCAATCTCGCTAAAACTGCTGAATGGATTCGAATGAAACTTTGCACGTTGGTAGAGTATGTCCTGGAATAACATATAGGACCATTCCCAACCTTTGACTTCACATTAATCATACAATACTAATGTTTAAACTTTTCTTATACATTAATCTTACGATACTAATGTTTAAACTTTTCATATATAAGATATATTATATATAATATTTCGTGTTAAAAGAATTATAAATTATTTAAATTATCAATTATTAAATTACATTTTTCTTAAAAGGTTTTGTTAAAAATTAAAAGATTTTATCAATTATTGCGGGTGGAGCTGCGACGGTCGTATCATATAATCCGTGTCTAAACCAAATTTTGACGTAACCAAATACAGTTCGTGTCGAAAAGCTCAACCTTTTTAAACGACAAAAGGCTTATATTAACACAATGCGATCAGCCAAACTACGCCACCTAGCAGGGGCATCGCAAAGTATTTTTTACGGGGTCAAGCAAGGCCTCTTAACATCAAAGACGAATTTAAGCTTCTTCTTCCTTTCAAGTTAGTCTTGCCTGGTTTTAGTTTTGGCTTTGTAGAAAAAGCGGATGCTTTCAACAACAATGTCGCTTAGTATTTAGATACTTCTATAAATAATTGGATTTCCTTGAACATTAAAGTTTAGCTCTGCATTCTGGTGGTACATTGCTTACAAAAGAACAAAGATAGTTTGTTAAATTAAAACCTGAATAGACAAGCATTTATATACTGTGCCGCTAGTAAACATAGTGTGTGTTTATTACAAGAATAAAATATTTGTGGTCAAAACAATAACCTATTTTTTAGAATAGTAAATTTTTTGGAAGGCTGTCTTAGCCCCCCTCATAGCTATTATTCTACCAACACCACTGCCACTTTGTATAGCTTGTTTTATAGCTCTCTACCCCTCTAACGTGAAACCAAACACAACCTTTGTACACCGATATCTCTGTAACAATAGTTATATGGCCGTAATGCTCATATGACACATCCTTACCAACAACTTCTCACGATAAAAGACCTGTGTTAAAGGTCACACTCCACGAAATGTATCATCTTTTCGACTAACTGTTGGATGACCTGAAGGAAAGAGGAAAATTCAGGGAGCTGAAGGAGGAAGCAGATAACAGGGTGCAATGGCGGTCTAAGTTCAATGACAAAAGGAATAAACCTGTTGGAGGACATAACACATAATAATAATAATAATAATAATAATAATAATCATAGGTACTAAAGCTCGGTCTAGAACAACTGGACGCCGCCAACCGGGCGCGCCAGGACAACTGGACGCAAAAAAAAACACATTTTTTTAAAATTAACTTTTTACTTTCTCTCTATCTTACAGGCAGAGAAATTATTGTAATAGTCAAAAAAATCGAACTTAAGATTTTGATGAATCTTGACGTTTCATGACCTCCCGAATCCAAAAAAGTGGTTTTTGACTTTCCGGCTGTCTGTACCTCCAACTAGAGCTTAAACTATTTTACCGATCGGGCTAAAACTTGGTATCTAGTGTTTTCATAGGGTTGCCCCAAGGGTTTTTTGGAATTGGGTATCTAACCCTAAAATTGAGGGTAGTCTATTGATGGGCAAAAAGAGAAAAAATCGACTCTAACAATTTTGATTAAAATTCGTATCTAGGTGTTGATTAAGATTATAAATAAACTGGATATTTTCATTTTACCATGACAATTAATTTTAGGGTACTTTACAGAAGCAGAAACTTTCCTATCTCCGCAACTATTTGAGATACTAGATAACTTATCACTGCAAAATTATAGTACTATTAAAAATAGAAAACTTTCATATGAGATATATTTTTATAAAACCAATATTTCTGAGATATTGGCAAATATATTAATACAGCTTTGTGAGCTTTAGTTGTAAAGAGGTACTAAAGTTTTAACGCAATCATTCTCCAGTGCCATAAAGTAATTAAATATAAGTAAGTATCTAAAAGTTTATGCTGTTTTTCCTTAAACTTCTTAGGAGAAATGTTTGTTCAACAATGATCTATATACATTTTAGACTCAATAGTCAATATTTACATTTTTTATTGGCCAAAATTTATAAATGAGGAATTTAATAGCAATGCGATGGCATGAAGATTTACAACACCTAATAAAATATCGAAAATGTTAACCGAAAGTTAAAGTTTTAATACGAAGTGTTGACCCTTGTGGACCCAACATGGATCTTTTTTTATCAGTCCAAACATACAAATGAGGATATTAATTCTCTAAAAACGAAATTATAAAATTTAAAACCGGGACTAAAAAAAAAAGTTTTACATAAGTATTGTACAATTTATGCTTGGGTTTGCTAGTGTATATTATTTCGTTTCGCATATATTACGAGTTTTGAGTAAATATATCCCTTTTCAAACAATAGAGTGAGAAAGTCCGTGCGGAGTTCCGTACCATTTATTTCTAGTATAATGCAATGCACTCATTTACAATATAAAAAATGCTCCATTTTTTCATATACTCTTCAATTAAAATTAAAAAGTGATGGGTAAGAACTAAAAATTAACTTTTTTTAACTTATATTTTTCAGCGCAGCACCATATATTTTTCAATTACGTAAATATTCATTTTTGCAGTTTAAAAAAATATTAGTAGAGGAGAGTTGATTAATTCATATTTATAAATTTAACCTAACCTAACCTAACCTAACTATTGTAATGCGTTAATATAAGACAAATAACGTTTAAATAAAATATGTGGCTCATAATCAAAGATTTCAACTTTTGCTTTTAATGATCACCTTTTAATTAAAATGAAAAAAAAAGTGCATTGCATGATGTTAGAAAAAAAGTGTTTTTTTTTTTAAGAAAAAAAGTGTAGTTACTTTCGGCACCTCGTTGTCCTGGCACCCAGTTCTCCTGGCGCCCAATTGATCCTATTCGACCAAAGCTGGCGGTTGATAGTAGACATACTGTCTCAAATTATTTTGTTTGTAAGTCGTGGGTTTTGCACTCTAACCATAACCATTTTTTTCCCCACACCACATCACACTATTCATTCCAGTTGTATACGGTTTCTTTACTAATTACCATAACATGATGGGGGTGATGGGGATACAACTTTAGAGGGAATGCACCTGAATTCATGTGGAGGAAGAGTGATAATACATTTAGGAAAACGTCCTTTGTAAACCCAGCCAGGACTTAAACCCAGATCTCTGCATCACTGAAAACCCACGACTACGTGCTCAACGTCGTGAGCTAACTTCCCCAATCCAATTTGGATTTCATTTCTACTCGTAGATTTCATATAAGTAAAATGGGATGGCCAAGGGTCTTAGAAGAACAGAGCCCCATGTTGTTCTCCTCAAATGTTCTCAATCCTCTCGCCAAATGAATGCCCAGCCTTGTGTCACCTGCGCTCTCTCCGCCCTGATGTCCGCCTCGTACTTGTCGGCCAGCTCCAAGAGTCGGATGACGCGGTTCTTCCTTTCGGAGTCCTTGTCCTCGTTCCTTGTCGACCTGCACAGCCTCAAGTCCGTCAGCAGCTCGTTCTTCTCCCGTTCCAGTTCGCGGATCATTCTCCTGAGAGGTTCGAAGGGGTTAAAAGCTACAGTAGGATTTTGGTAGGAAGAAACTTTTAGGAAATACAAACATATGTTTTATCTACGGTCAAAATTGACAGTCTTTTACAATTCTATTACTGTTATTTTATAGATATTGATAGCCTGCAGTATACAGAAACTGACAGCTGCAGATAACATGACCTGATGTATCAATACGTGAAAGTAGGTCTAATAACGTTTATAGCTGTTAAATAAGACCTTTCTTTTGAAATTTGGACTGTAACTCGACTATCACTGGTGTTTCCCATAATATACATTCCGTAGAGTCTTACCTTGATTGATTACACTATGAACCACTTCAGTAGCCTAATGATCTTTGGCGTTATTCTCGTGTTAAAGACTAGCCCGTTAATGACGGAGAGATCGGGATTCGAATCCCGCTAAGTTCTACTGAGAGTGTTTTTTATAAATGGTTTCCCACTTTACTTCCACACAAATGTGGGTATGTTACTTTTAAAATGCTTCCTTCCTCATTCCAACCCTATTGTCATTAAATTCGTGTAGCCTGAACAGGTAGTAAGACTCGGTGATTAAAACAAAGACTAGGCCTATCCTATGGTCCTATTTATTAGCTTCGCACCCGCCTCGGTGGCGTAGTTGGCTAACGCGCTTGTCGTGTTGAGCTCTACCGCTGAGGACGGGGAGATCGAGGTTCGAATCTTGATCGGGTGAACTGGGGGTGGTTTTTCCTAAATGGTTTTCCACTCTCCCTCCACGCAAATGCGGGTTCACTTCCTCTAATTCAACCTTCCCAATTCCCAATCCATTAGAGTAATTAGTACTTAAAGCGTATAACCCGAACGGGTAGTAAGACGCGGTGCTAAATATTATTATATAAGCTTCGCCATAGTGGGACAAAGCAAGTTGGGATTACTACCTTTCAGGGTGGATGTATTGTACATAGCCAAGAGGGGGGAGGTATGTTCTGTGCATTTGGAGTTCCCCATAAAAATGACAACTTTTATTGTATTTAACTAAAATCCATCTTTACAAGAAATTAAATAAAAAATAAATACATGCTATTAATGTACCATAAGCTATAATTCTACACAGGAGTAAGAAGCCTAGTAGACCAGCATAGGCTACAAAATGTCCGACGGTGGTTTTAAACCCTGTTCTGAAAATCTCCTCTTTTTTTCACCATGTATCATTATTTGTTCAGGTTATACATATATGTACTAATTACGCTAATGAGCTAGGGAGGAGGAAGATTTACTTTAGAAGAAGTGCACTCAGATTTTCGTGGAGGTAAAGTGGAAAACTATTTAGTAAAAAAACACCCTCAGAACAACTGAACAGGATATGAACCCCGAGTTCCATGACATCGGCAGTCTTGTGGCTGCTCCATTGCGAGAGTGACGCCTTAGACCGTTCAACCACCGATGAAGGTCAAATCATTGTTGAAACTATAGACATCATGAGAGGCCGTTCTTAAAATACGTAAATGTTTTTAGGGGAGCGGGGTTCAATCCTCGGTCCCGGCAAATATTTATCTGATTACCAAACCCTTCCTTCACCTCTGACAAGACATCTTGTGAATGTGAGGAATGCCAGGCCTCCACCGTGGTTCGGATTCCACGTTAAACTGTAGGTCCTCCATTTCATCTCACAATCACCCTACCATTACACATTAGCGTAAGTGCGTATAACCCGAACGGGTAGTAAGACGCGGTGCTAATAATAATAATAATAATAATGATAATAATAATAACTTTGGGGGAGGGGTGAGGTTCGGTATTTTATTACGTTTGCTTACAAGGGTAGGTGTGGAGGGTCATACTTCATCCAACGTAACGTTTTTTGATCGATGTTTATTCAAAAAATAAATATAATAAATACAAAATCTCACCTATATTTCATTTACATACGTCAGGTATTTTAAAATATCTTATAACTCACATTGTGTTACAATCCTTATGTCGGTTGAGTGAAATGGAAGAAACTGATAGACATACTCAAGAAGATTGGCATCAACTGGAGGGACGGTTGGCTTATACAAGCCTGTATCTGGGCCAACGAGTGAAGGTAAGGCTGAGTGACGGAGAAACCAACAGCCTAGAGATAGGAAGAGTGTAGCATGTCACTCAAGTAAAATGACATCTACAAACCGTAATCCGCACAAAATACTAAACTGAAAGGAGTCCAAAGAAGAGAATTAAAACTGATATATTCTGCAATAATATCATTTGTGTTCTACTTACATTAAGTGGATGTTCCCGGATACAAACACCATGCTTCGACAAACTATTCTGCAAGTACGGCGGGAGCGAAGGCGTGCAGTTTTAACAGACATCTGAACCCTTGAACACTCGATGTTGACGAAGGACCTGACTGTCGTTGGTTCAATGCCTCGAGCTACGAGCACTGCTACCCTAGCGGACTTCCTAGGCAACTCTTTATCCACTATTGCCACCTCCCCTCCCCCCTTACTTTTCCCTCATTACATGCCCATATTTGGTCCTGTTTAGAGTCAGAGAAAAGAGTATATAACGAGTAACCCCTAGGTTCACTTGACTATAGTTCATCATATTATATCCTCGAAGGAGGAACCTCTGCTCCAGCACCCGAAGAACAAACTGGTGGTCTTCATGTTTGGGTCGTGGGTCTAGTATGATATTCCAAGTATTCAACAAATATCCAAGTCCTTCATACTTGTTGTAGTAGTCAAGGAGACTAATTTTATTTCTGTTAGTCGAAGCGGCTATAATGTTTTCAAAGTCCTTAAGACTTGTTCTTTTAGTCAGACTGACAAAATTTTGTTTCTGTGTCCTTCTGACTTAGTTTAGTTAGTCGAAGTGGCTAAAATGTTTTCGAAGTCCTTCAAACTTTTTGTTTTAGTCAGAATGACTAAATTTTGTTTTGTGTCAATCTGACTTAATTTCTTTAGTCAGATAGTCTGACTATATATTTTGCCTATGTCCATATAGCATAGCTTAAATACAAAGGCTTTGAGCTCTATATGTAATAAGGACCTTGCTTTAAGATCTCTCTTCTCCATAAGTTCATTATTCCGTTTAAAGACCTCATGACTTCACAATGTCCCATGACGCCATGGACGTCATGCTCACTTGTTCGAATTTTTGTATGGCTACAAGTAGGTTGTCTAACGCCTTTATTTGAGGACCTAGTTAAGTCAGTATCTCACAGCATTCTTGTTGGCACCCCTCTTTCTGTGTTACTATTTTGGGTGCGCAAAGTGCGGAACACGGCTAGAGTATTTAAAGTTAGTGTGCACTAGAGTTGATGTATACCCCAGGAAGTGGGTAATGTAAAAATGTACTATTGATTTCTCTGGCAGTACCCACTGGGAAAGGACCAGCCATAGTACAATTTTGTGTTGACACCTGATTGTTGATATAATTGACAGACCGTCTTCTTATCATTTATTATTTAGTGTGGCTATGGAACCTTTATTAATTTCTAATCAAGCTAGTTAGATTGGCCGACATTTAGCTTAGTAACTCTAGAACTATAGGATTAGCAGTTATATTTTTGTTAGTAATTAATTCACCATGTTTTCTTTCTCGACCCTTCTGGTGGTAGTCTGGCGCTAGCCCGACTGTGTTGTAATCCAATACTCTCTATCAACTTAATTTCCTTTTGACTGTTACCGAGTCGTCTTGGACACGTATTCTCCCGTGCTACGGGAAGTTCCTATATTTTTGGAGTCGTTAAATCCTATCATATTTGTCAGTTTAAAACTTAATGTTTTCCTTTATACTTCTAAGAGTAACATATTTTCCCTAACCAATTTAACGGACATTTATTACTGTTTATTATTCTTTGGTCCTGCATTTAATCTTGTTTATCAATTGTAACCCTATATCACCTTTTTTATGTTTTTTATACAATACATCTACTATTGTTACCTATTTATTTCTCTTAGGAAATATTTCCCAGTCTCTACTTTGTTATACATTTACTTTGTAATAGTTATCGTTACTTCCTCTACATATCAGAATGAAGGGGAAGTAACGACACAAGAGGAGTGAGACAGGGATGTTGTTTATCACCCAGTATTTTCGTCTCATATGGAGATTGGCTGGTCAGGAGAGCCCAAGAGAGACGTGGCAGCCTCAGTATAGGGGGATGCGTAATCAACACAATAAAATACGCAGATGATCTAGCATTGGTGGCCAAAAATAAAGAAGCGTTGCAGGAAAGGATGTACTGGCTAGTGGAGATAGGGAAACGATACGGCATGGAGATAAACATTTAGAGGTCCAAAGTGATGGTGATTTCAAAAAATGATGAGCCACTGAAAATCAAAATTGGAAACAAAAAGTTGGAAAACATAGAACAGTTCAAGTACCTGGGAAGTCTGTTGACAAAGTATGCCTACTGCACCCAGGAAATTAAGTCGAGGATCGCCATGGCGAAGGAATATTTCAAGAAGAAGAGGTTACTTTGACTAGAAAGTTGAGTTTGGAACTAAGGAATAAATTGATGAATTGCTACATTTGGAGCATCGCACTGAATGGAGCATTAGCTTGTACTCTTTGGAAGATGGAAAAGAAATACTCGGAATGCTTTAAAATGTACTACTGGAGAATATTTGTGAATATCAGGTGTAGAAACAAGGTGACAAATGAAGAAGTCCTAAGAAAAGTGGGTGATAAGTGAATCATATTGAATGAGATTCTTCGGTGCGAAGCAAACTGTAGGAACTGTCTTCTACGATATGTCTTAGAAGGAAAGGTTGAGGAAAAGAGGAGGCTAGGAAGAAGGAGGATTAAAATATTGAATGAATTGAAGGAAACAAGAAAATTCTGGGAGATAAAGGAGAAGGCAGAGGACAGGGGGCATTGGCGGTTTAATAGTTCAATGACAAAAGGAATGGAACTTTTGTAAGACAGAACACCTAAAAATAAATATCTTAACATAGCTTAGCGATTAAAATAATCTAATTTACCAAATAGTGAACAATTACGTAAGATAGAGAGGGGGGATGCTGTGACAATCTTATTATTAGCACTGCGTCTTACTACCCATTTGGGTTATACACACTTACGCTAATGTATAATGGTAGGGTGATTGTGAGATGAAATGAAGGACCTACAGTTTAACTTGGGATCCAAACCACGGTGGAGGCCTGGCATTCCTCACATTCACAAGTTGTGATTAATACACGTCTTGTCAAAGGGGAAGGAAGGGGGCAATTTTATGATTCCTTACGTGGAGGAAGGAGTAGGGTAGTAGAAAATCATGAAATAAGGCCTCACGTGATTTAAGGACAGCCCCGTAGGGTGCTTGTGTCTTAAATTCTAGTATTCAATGGGAACTGAACCAATAAATGAGATCCGTATGTGTTAATCCCTAAATTATCTTTCACAACGAGTTCACTGGCTATCTAGTGGGAAGATTTTGGATGAACTCTTTGAGTAGAGGCAGTAATTAATTTGTTTCTGGAAATCAAACTTGTTGCAAAATTTTTATGACGAAGTATTAGTTTGTAAGCTAGTCAACCTTGGTGATGTGTTTGAGTTAGTTAGTATTTTGTACCCTTAGCTGTAAGGAGTAAATACAACTATTCATATTTTTACTCTTTATGAAAAAATGTATTAACTTTAGTAAAAAAGTTAAAATAGTGGAAAAATCAATCTTTGTTCGAAAATGTTGTCTTGACAAAAGTTCTCAGAGTTTTTTAAAAAAAGAAGAAGATTAAGTTATTTAAATCAAAACAGATCGAAAGAGCACTTGGTATATTCATTTTGGTACTACAGCCCCCCCCCCCCTCCCTCACACACAATGAGTATTATATTAGTGTTGCCTATGCTTAGATTAGTAGTTTATAAACAAGTTTACTGTTAAAATATTAATAAAATAAGCCTCTATTGGTAGTAGTAATAGTATTAAAGAAGAAATATTGAATGATAATAGATAATTATATAAAATGTTTTAATAGGAATGCCAGGCCTCCACCGTGGTTCGGATTCCACGTTAAACTGTAGGTCCTTAATTTCATCTCACAATCACCCTACCATTTCACATTATCGTAAGTGCGTATAACCCGAACGGGTAGTAAGACGCGGTGCTAATAATAATAATAATAATAATAATAAAATGTTTTATTACCATACCTTACCCAGTCAGGCTATACACAATTAGGCTAATGGGCCAAGGGCGAGTAGGATTGAATTTAGAGGAGGTGTATCCACATTTTCATGGAGGTATGGTGGAAAACCATTAAGAAAAAAGCACCCTCAGTACACCCAAATGGGATTATAGCCACGACCTACCCGTCATCGGCAGAGTCCAGTCTTTTGCGAGAGTCGCGCCCAGCCCAGCGATTTTCAACATTTTTCAACACACGGAACACTGAACAAGGTGCTAAAATTGCGAAGGTACACCATTAGATATTTTTACGGAGGTTTTTTTTTATCATTAAAAACGAGTATTAAGTTTGTTTTAACAGTACAATAGCTTAAGTTCTAATAATTGTGTTATTTCTAAAAATAATTTTAGTTTTGGATTTAAAAATATTAAATTTTACACCCCAAATTTTTTCTCGCTTATTTTTTATCTTCTCCCAAACTCCCACAGCACACCTTCTGACCCTTTGTGGCACACCAATATGTCGTGGCACACTGGTTGAAAAACGCCGCTTAGCCCATTCTTCAACCAAGCAAGGTAACTAATATTCCTAATAGATAACTTTTTTAGTTCGAAGTCCAAGGGTTATCGAAAAAAAATCGAAATATCCTAAATTCAAATTAACCATTTTCATGAGTAGACTATCTAGACAGCTGGTTCTCAGTATATCAATAACCTCAAAATATGTTATATTTAATCACACACATCTTATATATGCTATATAAAACATACATAAACAATAAAACAAGATAAATTCAAACAAAAAATATAAAAACTTGAAAAAATGATCATACTAAAATTGCAGACTTAAATCAGAATTGTGGAAAACCGAGCCAACACATCCCCTATATTAGGCAACCCGCTCGCCGCGGGTGAATAACTCCCCGCGCACTCATTTACTATGACATGTCAATAGGATAACTACAACTTTATTTGACATTCTTGACATAGGGGGTGGTAAGGATTATTAAGTTTGGCTTAAAATGAGTACAAACTCGACAAAATTAACAGTTTGTAGGATTCAAATTATTCCTTCTAAAGTTCAAATCCAATGTTTTTTTTAAATCGTTGGTTGAGTTAGAAATTTCTTGACGAATCATCGAATTAGCCACATTTTCGAACTAGCCTATGTTGTTGTTATTATTATTATTATTATTACTATTAGCACCGCGTCTTACTACCCGTTCGGGTTATACGCACTTACGCTAATGTGAAAGGTAGGGTGATTGTGAGATAAAATGGAGGACCTACAGTTTAACATGGGATCCGAACCACGGTGGAGGCCTGACATTCCCCACATTTACAAGTTGTGATTAATACACGTATGGTCAAAGGTGAAGGAAAGGTTTGGTAATCAGATAAATATGTGCCGGGACCGAGGATTGAATCCCGGATCCCCGCACAGAAGTCCGACACCTTACCCCTAGAACACCAAGTCACCGCCAACTAACCTATGTTGAATTAGCCAAATCCTACAGTGCATTTGTTGGGATAAGTATGGGCATTCTCGGAATCTTATAAATGAGCTACTTAAGGTGGGACTGCTGGGAAACGCTAGCTTAGGATGGCGTGAAGATAAGAGGGGAACATCACAGACACGTCACAAGTGCAGCCGGCCGGGATTCGGATCCCCACATCTCCGTCAACGGTAAACCAAGTTTGACGTGACCTGAGTGTGATAGGTTGTCCGGACGTTACCTCTGCCTGTGCATGAAATGTCGGGTCTCCTCCATGTATGACTGCCTGTCTCCCTCCATGATGCGGTACTGCCTCTGAAGGCGACCCAACTCCGCCTCCGCCAACTGATCCACGTCCAGTTCCTCGTGAGGTGCACGAAGTCCTAAAGCCATCTTGATGATACAGGTGTATTTATTATTGTATCGGAGAAACTTGTTATATTAATATTTCTTCTGGACCGCTGCGGTTTATCGACTCTGAATGGCGTCTCCTCGGCGATTTTATTTGATCCATAGCGTTGGCATGGTAACCAACCACGTACCCCTTTTCATATCCCCCAGCAGGTGTTTCGACTTTTGAAAGATATCCTTGACCAACGATATTATTTATTATTGAGTGATTTTATAATGATCGTAGTTATATTGTCTAGAACAAAATTATTAATTGTACTAGTTTGATAATTTATTTGGCGCAAAAATTTTTCAGGTTTATTTTAGGCATTTTATTACATGTTAAATTGAGAAATTTGAGAATTTAGAAACCTATATTGAATTTAAAAAAAACAATATTAGGAAGGCTTACTAAAAACACAAAAGGGAGAAAAAATAAATTTGTAAAGAATGTTTAAACACCTAGATAAAAGGAACCAAGGCCGTAGGGTGGTTTTGGAGGTTCGAACCCTCCGAAATTGGCGTTATTTATGGTTCCAACGTTATCAAAATTAAGCTACAGGTATATATTAGGGGGCTGTGATACCATAAAAAAGCACTTTAGAGAGCTTCTATATGTGTTTAATATTTAAAATTTTCCCTAGCATTCAGCAGTTAGGGGATATGTTACCATAAAAAAAACACTTCAGGTCGCTTCTAGATTTGTCTATTGTATTCAGCAGTTAAAGGGTTATGTTACTATAAAAAACACTTTAGAGAGCTTCTGGAGGTGTTTAAATATATAGATTTTTCCTTGCCTCCGGCAATAGGGTGTTTATGTTACCATAAAAAACAATTTATAGGGCTTTTATAGGTGTTTACTATTTATAATTTGTCCTAGCCTTCGGCTGTGAGAGTGCTATGTTGCCATAAAAAACCACTTCAGATAGCTTCTAGAGTTGTTTAAATATTTAGTTTTGTCTAGCCTCCGGCAGTTAAAGGGCTGTGCTGCCATAAAAACACTTCATATAATTTCTAGAAATGTTTATCGTTGATAAGTTTTTCTAGTCTCCGACAGTTGGGGGATAGGCTCACCGAACCCTCTCTCAAATTATTAGCTGGCTACGGCATTGGGAGGAACCTCTAAAATTATTAACATAAAAGATAAACACAGTAAATGGACATTGTATGTGAATATATAATAAAATGTCACGTCTTCCAAATAATATATTATTATAATTATTATATAATTACCTCATAAACAAAACTAGGTTTTTCTTATGGATATTTAAATATTGTTATCTTAATATTTCCTTATTGAGATAATATCTTTGGCATTGAACTTTAAATACAGAATTTTGCAAAAAAATATATATACTGTAGAAACGCTGAAAATAAAAATATTAATCGTTTATGTTGAGGCCTGCACAGTTCTAAATATGGCTCTGTTTGTTATGATTAATTTATTGGATAGTCTGAAGAACAAATTTAAGGACCAATTTAGATACTTTAACAATGATAAACAAATAATGAAATGTATTAATCCTTCTAAAAGGACAACATTTTTCTGGGATATGTTCACATACTTTGTTTCAAACATGTTTACAAACGTAAAAAAGCTCGCTTTGTTCTTTTATGTTAGGGTCTAAGTATGCTTTTGAATCATGCCAGGATCATGATCAACTTAACGTAACGTTCACTTAAAGTTAACTTAACTTAAGAAAACAGATGTTTGATCACGATTCACATAACTTACCGTAACAACTCGAGCCAAACATCTGCATTCTCGAGTATGATCTGTGATTTGTACTATTTGTAAAGTGAGGATCTATGAATGCTTAGTTTTCAATTGATATAATAAATATCTATTATTAAACTTTCTTGATAAATTTAGCTTTCCTGTGTTAGTTTAATTACTTTGTTTCAATGTTTCATCACTAGAACTTAGGATAAAGAGTAGATCTTAAACCCAACAAATGAATAATTAAATAGCCCTGTAGACGTCACTCGCTTAATTATTTGCTGGACAAATCACTTAATACTCTTCAAGTAACGTTCACTTAAAGTAAAAGACCTCCCAAGACATCTCTTACGTTAAGTTAACTGCATCGTGATCGCTTTCAATTAAACACACGAAGAGATCGTTTACGGTAAGTTAACTTTAAGTTAACGTTAACTTGATCCTGATCTTGTAGTCATCCTTTTCGCATATGAACGCTATCAAGTGTAACATCCGGACCTCACTGAAAAATAAGCGTCTAGAAGACTGTCTCCGAATCGCTCTGACAACGTAGGAATCAATTTTGTCCATTTTGGTAAAGAACCAGAATCAACACCTTTCAATTATATATATATATATATATATATATTGGAATTATGATGATCTACATTTAAATGATTTTTACATTATCTACTTTTTCATATTTCCTGGTATTATTCTAATTTTTAAATAATGTCACTAAAATAGATCAGTAAAATGCCTAACCAACTATACCATGTTTCATTTTATTCCCTTTTTAAATTACAAAAGGATGCCCCAATAGCATCCTAAACTACAGACTTAAATAAAGGTGTGGTCTACCAAATATGATGATTTTTTTATAGTAACTTAGATAACTAATTGAATAAACCTGCCATGAACTATTAAAAACAATTTTTTTCCCCTCGTTATTTCTTAAAATTTAGCAATTGTAAGCAAATACATTTGTAATTATTAATTTGTCACCATAGCTATCTATTTTATGCTGGGCACTAAAAATCATTGCCAATTCTATAATAAGGTATTCTCATTCAAATAATACATTATTTATAATTCTAATAGGAAAGTTCTTTTGTTATAAAATCTTTTTGAAATATAATAATTTATATATTTTTTTTAAGTAAAATATTTATCGGAATTAAAATATAAATAGCTATCTATTTATATGTTTTGATACTATTTCTAGTGCTAGTATCAAGGAAAGTATTACAGTAATATGCATAGCACTTTGTTTTTCAAAGGTTGGTGCTGATAGTCAAGATAGGTGCGTTTATGGAATTCTTCAATTTTTATTTACTGTCGTAAAAATAAATTGCGTCTCATACATTTGAATATATCTTCATGTAATTGTTGATTTTGTATCTTTGTTAATTTGTTATTATAGTTGGTGAGTTTTTGATTAAGCCTTTTCTTTAAAAAAATATTTAACTGGAAAGTAGGAACCTAGGCTAGGGTAGGAAGACATTTTTTTTTCGGTATTCATACCGGTGTTACAGCGTGAATGTTATTTTTCTTGAACCTAAATTATTATTAAACTCTTTCTGGAATTAATTAATCTTGGACGATTTAAATTTAAGGATACGAGATCGTAGTTTTGTTAAAGTTAATTTGTTTCTGGTGAAATGGCGGACAGTGCAAGTGAGAGCGACTCTAGCTCAATTGATGGGGGGCCTATAATGATGCCTCCATCCCCAGTCACTCGAGAACAACTTCATAAACATATAGAATCTCTTCAACAACAGAACAGAGTTCTCAAGATTGAGCTGGAAACTTACAAACTCAGAATAAAAGCTTTGCAAGAAGAGAACAAAAGTCTTCGTCAAGCATCTGTATTCATCCAAGCCAAGGCAGAACAAGAAGAGGAGTTTATAAGTAACACGCTGCTAAAGAAAATTCAAGCATTGAAAAAGGAGAAGGAGTCATTAGCTCATCATTATGAGCAGGAGGAAGAATGTTTAACCAATGATCTCTCTCGTAAGTTAAACCAGCTTCGCCAAGAGAAATGTCGCTTGGAACAAACTTTGGAGCAAGAACAAGAATGTCTGGTAAATAAATTGATGCGCAAAATTGAGAAGTTGGAAGCAGAAACATTGGCAAAGCAGGCTAACTTGGAACAACTCCGTCGTGAGAAGGTTGACCTAGAAAACACATTGGAACAGGAACAGGAAGCACTTGTAAATAGGCTGTGGAAACGGATGGATAAACTAGAAGCTGAAAAAAGTATGCTCCAAATCAAGCTAGATCAGCCGGTTTCTGACCCTGCCTCTCCAAGAGACATCCGCAATGGAGACACAGCTGCCAACTTAACCAGTCACATCCAGAGTCTGCGCAACTCTGTGGCAAAACTCCGCCAGCAGTTAGCCCTTGCACAGCAAGAGAGCAATGAAAAGATGCAACGCTATGTGAATGAAGAGAAGAATATTCGCGAGGAAAACCTACGTCTCCAGCGTAAACTGCAGCTGGAAGTAGAGAGGCGTGAAGCTCTCTGCCGCCATTTGTCAGAGTCAGAGAGTAGTCTCGAGATGGAAGAAGAGCGTCACTACAACGAGGTGGCGGTGTCTGGAGTCAACGTTAGAAACCGGGCCATATCCAGCCCACTCCCATATCCATCTCCCAGCTGCTCCAGGCCCTTGAGCCCCGGCATGAATTTGGCTGGTCCTTCGAACCGAGAGAGTGGCTCGACTCTTCCCACAGGTCGATGCTATGCTTGTGGCCAAGTCACATACTCGACTATGCCCTTGGGTCCCAGTGGAAGCTAAGCTATTCTCAAAGGTTAGGTTATTTCTTATGGGAGATGCTGAATAGGTTGTTCTCATTACTAACTTGTGAAATTAGTTAGGCTGTGGCTCACATTTGCACTACCGCCATTTTATATTTTATTTGCTGCTTTGATTAACTTTTTTTAACACACTTGTTACATTGTCACTCTCTCTAAAGTAGAAATGACATAATACAAAAACTTTAAATTCAAACTAGTTTACAATTGTTTTAGTAGCCTATTTGGTACCATTATTGATATTGGACCCTCTAGCCTAACTTATTTTCGCATTTCATTGTCCACATAAAAATATTAGCCTACTTTGAAAAGAAAGCCATTTTATTTTTATTTCTATTAAAAAGTGTTTTAAAAGTATTGGTTTTAAATTCGTATGTGCTTCCAAAGCAATGACAGAAATTATTTTATACTTACTAGTCAGCTAATCATTTATATAAATACTAGGCCTACATGTAAAGTTACATATTGTTGGGGCCTACTGGCAGCCCTATCTTTATTAGGCTACAAATTTAAACTGGTAATTGTGTTTGTTTTGCACCCAGTCAATATTAAAGCCTACCTTTATTTAATATGGTTCTTGCTTGTGGTAATTGTGTGTCACTTGGCTTCTCTTGATGTAGTAATACATTTATACAGCTGTATCTTTTATTTGAAAAAGATTCTGTAATAATCATTACATAGAATACCTATATAATTCTTTTAATATTTTTTATTGCCAATGATAAAGTTAGGCTTATCATAGAGGGATAGACGTGAGAGAGTATGAGACTTTAAAATGTTGACTAATGCCGGTAAGAATAGGTGGGCCTACATTTTAAGATTATAGAAAGATTTCAATGACGTTACAAAATGCTTAAATTGCATAAAATTACTCATGTCATTTGTAAATGTTCTCAGGCGTCACTACCAATAGAATAAACTTCCTCCTCACAAGGAGATTGGGACTCGAATACAGGACAGGTCTATTGAGAGTAATTTTCCTAAATGGGTTTCCGCTCTACCTTCACGCAAATGTGGGTTGGCCTACACCTCCTCAAACTTTAACCTTCTTCATCCCTAACATATTAGTGTAATTATATAGTCCATATGCATATAACTCAAATAGGTAGTGAGAAATGGCAACAAAAAATCGCAACATTATTCACGATTTGCATTCCAACAAACATTTAACTTAAATTGTAATAACCTTTAAATTGCTTTCAATTCTGCATAAAAAAGACATTTAAAATATTATGGTTATAACAACTTTTACTACCACCATTGAAAAATCCTCTTGTTTTATTTTTGGAAAGGTGGTATTACTATCTCCAGATCTTAAGTTTGTTTACTTAGGTTTGAAGAAGCTTAATATATCACGGTAGAGCCTATAGTGTCTGAGAAAGCCTGCTACATGTGGGTTTTAGACGAGACACTATGCAAGGTTAGATTGTGATATAGTCAAAGTTTTTATTAGAGTCTTCTATAGTTGCTTATTATTTTTGTAATTTTTGGTTAACTTAGTCGTTAACATTTTGGTGCAAATTTTTTCCATACGTAAATAAGCATCATCAATGTTGTTGCATAGGCCTAATGACCAAATTCAATTATGGCATAACAAACTAATTTTCTTTACAATAATAATAATACTTAGCACCGCGTCTTACTACCCGTTGGGGTTATACACTTAAGTGTTAATTACGCTAGTGGGTTAGGAATTGGGAAGGTTGAATATAAAGAAAGTGAACCCACATTTGTGTGGAGAGAAAGTGGAAAACCATTTAGGAACCCTCCACTCCCAGTTTACCCGATCAAGATTCGAACCTCAATCTTTCGGTCCTTGGCAGTCTATCTCAATAGGAAACTAGCACATTAGCTAACTGCACCATCAAGGCGGGTAATTATTTTTTTCTCTACACTATGGACTTAAACGACTAGTCACTTTTGTGTAGCTGGACCTAACATTCCAAGGATAATTATTTTGGCTAGTTGCTCAATTTTGCCATAATTGTTTTAAGCAATCATTACTTATTGATCTGGAAACATTTATCTAGTTAGAATATTAGTAATGAGAACAAACTACTCATAAAACTATTGATGTATTATTCCTATTATTGTTTTTAGTGGTGTACCAGGTACACATTTTACAGCACTTCCAAGTGAGTTTCAATTTGTTTAGGGGGTGACGCCAGAACACAACACTTCAGTTATCAAAAATCTCGCCACCCCCACCAACTCACCCCCCTAACCTCAATCTCAGTTCAATGAACAAACCTTTTCAGACAAGTAACCAGTCAATGGTATTAGAAAATGGTTCACAACTAGACACTTTGCAAACATTCCCTTACCACCAAAGGAATAAAAAGCACCATTGATGCAATATTCTACATTTTCTTTGTCATTTGCAGTCTTGAGAAGGCTTGTTTGGCGGGTTGGTTTATGGGAAGGGGGTGAGGTTGCCTGACCCTAGCTGTATGAAAGCGGTTTACTGACATTAGAAATTAATTTTTAGTGTTTTTTAGTATAACCCTTTTTTAAGTAAACTATTTTTAAAAAGGCCTGGTTCATAGCTATGTTGTCACGTGCGACTGAACGTAGCGATTGCCGTGTTGGACCTAAGCCCTCCCAATGAGCGCAGCCATTTTAGCCTTTAGACTGTGGGTCTGGTGTACAGGCCTACCTTGTCTATAGCTTATGTTAACTATATACAAAATAATCCCAAAGCCATGTTGATGATGAAAAAATATATGATGTAGGGCCTATAGGTACAGTACTCTGATCTTGGTTGGAAGAACAGTTTATTCAAACATACTTCTTTACGGCCAACATTGATCACATTTTACTATAGGTCTACTATTAGTGTAATTTTATAGGTATTGAGAATATATATCAAAAGTGACAGCTACCAATAACCTTACTTGATGTATGACTGTATTTTTTTTCAATATTTAAGGTATTTAACCTACATTTTCTGAACCAAACTGTTATATCAACATATGACTATTAAACTAACTTAAATCTAAAGCAGACATAACATCCAACCCCTGGCCATTAAGTCATCATTGTGAAAAGGTAAAACCCACTTTTCGCCTATGCCTGGAATCTAACCTGGGACCCTGAACTCATTTTACACTATACAGACATGCTATACCGACTGAGCTAAGGTGCCCGACTATGAATATTTTAAAAGCGTTTTAGTAACTTTAGTAACTACAACCAAATACTGTTCTTGCTACCAAAATCAAGTTATAGCTAACTTTTTTTAGACACCAAATATAATTTACCAAATGTTAAAATTAAGAAAAAATCTATATAAATTGAACTAGGCTACAAGAAAAAAAGTTAATGTAACATAATATTAGATTAAGTTACAACACTATTAAAGCGGGTTTTATTATATTTCCCAATATTTAAAAAAATCTCGTAATGATTGAAGTCAGAATAATTTTTCAAATCGAAGTTGAAGCTAATAAGTAGAATATTCATGAAGCAAAAGTCAGAAGTTTTTTTTAATTTTTACACACTTTTAGCTACTTTTGCATTTATATACTAAGCTATATTTTAATTAAACAACCACCTCTGTCATTTAGTGGTAAGCTTTCTCGAGTATCAGGGCTGTGGGGCCAGTACGCCAAGCCTTTGACTCTGACTATTTTTCTACTGCTCGACTCCTTCATTAATAGTTAAAGTATTAACTAGCCATAACCAATTCACTGCAGTAAAATGCTCCAATACAGATGACTTCATGGGAAGCTTCTTCGACATTTTTTAATATGTATTTAAATAAATTTTTAAATACAAATTTCAAATTTGGCCCTAAATAATGAAAAAAAATATAATATAATATTATAAGTGCTAATGTTGAAGCCCGAGCTAGAGGCACATTTTTGCAGACCTTAACCCCACCCATAATGGATTCCGACCCAACAGCCTTGCTACTACAGTTTCATAGGTCCTGTGCTTGATCCCTGGTACATACAGGCTTTTCTGTGAAGCAGTGGGTTGGCACGGGGTTAACTCAAATGTTGGCACTATCTTAGATAACATGTAGCGGCCGCTCGGTCGATATAGCTCACTTGCGAGTTGATGCCATGGAGTTTTTACTTTAATTAAACTCATTAATTAATATTTTATTGATTAATTATTACAATTAATCAAACTAGAGGGTTTATTTTATTCTATAGCTTATGTTTGAAATTGTTTAACCCTATTAGTGCTATGCCTATTTCAGAATATGTGCGCGAAGAATGGCAGAGGCTTGATATGTTTTGTGTATGAAGAATGTCACATCTATTTCCTCATTTTTGTAAGGGTTTGCAAAAAAATTGCCAAAACTTTATTTATGAAGCAATTATTTTAATTTTTCTATCATTTTAATCCGTATGTACTGTTGTTTAATAATAAATCAATACAATTTAACTAACATTATTTAATTTCATTATTTTTTTTAAATTTCGAAACTAATGCTAACTAACTTATTTAAAGTTTTGAAAATATATAATCATAAAAAGTAATTACAGGAATTTTTATTCGATATTCTACATTAGATATTTTTGGTCCGTTATTGCTTACCTTACTGCAAGATTTATTAAATTGCTTACCTCTAGGGCTACACATAATGAATCCGTTTTTCAATAAACCTTTTATAACAAATAATTTTATATTTAAAAAAAAATTCTATAAATTTATGAAGTCATTATGCCTAACTACTTACATTGGTAAAAATATATTTTCATTCACATGACATAACATAGAAATCTAAATATTATATTTTTCTAAACTCAGAAAAATTTAACCCTTACATATTAAAACTGTTTACAAAACTATTTACATCAGTATTAATGTAAGCCACACTTATGTTTTTCCATGCAACTCATACGTAAACCGGTGTTGCACATGCACATTGAGTATATGACCATCCACCATGGTAAATGTACTAAATTTCCAGTTCCAATAACAATTATTTACGGCGGATTTTTGTTGCCAACATTATGTAAAATAACCGAGGGAAATGTTTTCTCCCCAATGATATATGACACTATTACACTATCTATCAGATAAAGTGATAACTATCTCGTATCTGGAGAGTCTACCTCATTGGCTCTGGCACTCTTAACGGTAGTAGGCGGAGCCGATCAGATCGGTTCGTGGCACTAAAGGGGTTAAGGATCTACTTAAGTAATCCACATAAGGTAAATGCACTAAATGTTGACATGCATCAAAAGTTGACATTATTTTAACATCACCTTTAAAAAGAAGAGATATTTCATTCTCAACAAAATACTTTGACTGGAAATTGTATTTTGTTAAGTTTTCTACATTATGAATGTAGTTATCAACTGTCAGCTATTGATTATTAAAAATGGTCATATTTTGTTGACATATCGCATATGTTCAGCATTTCATTAAATTCCTTACACTTTGACATTTGGAACAGCAAATGAATAATAATGCTAAAAGAGAATATCACAAGGCTTATTCATTTTTTTTTTTAGCTCTATGATGGCTCCCAAAGAGAAAAAGAAGCTATTAAAGTATACGGTACTCCTGAGCAAATACAAAAATCTATTTAATTCATTTAACAATTTGGATAACAAAGTGTTGACCAGGAATTAAGCAACAAGTAATGTCTCAAATCAACAATTACCGGTACGTCACAACTTATAGAACCAAGAAACAACCAATTTAACAGCAACCAATGAGCATAGTCTGAGGAGGCAGAATGTATGTGCAAATTACCCATTGGATATACCATTACCTTTAAAAAGAGATTTATTCTGGCCAAATGATATTCCATCATCTTCTAATAAGAGGGATAAAGAAAAAGCACCCAGTGTAGTCACTCCAAAAATGTGGAAAGAATATCATTCCAGAAAAAGTAATGAAAAAATGAGATAAAAAAAAAGGAAAACCAAGAAAGCAAAAATAAAAATGAATTAAAGAGAGCACTAAAAAAGCAGCACTCAGGGAAATTGAAGGATAAATGTATTAAAGCAAAGAAAAACCAAGAAAGCAAAAATAAAAGTGAATTAAAGAGAGCACTAAAAAAGCAGCATTCAGGGAAATTGAAGGATAAATGTATTAAAGAAAAGAAAAACCAAGAAAGCAAAAATAAAAGGGAATTAAAGATAGTACTAAAAAAGCAACACACAGGGAAATTGAAGGATAAATTTATTAAAGAAATTGATTCAGAAGGAGATTCATATGAGCCTTTGATCGAAGATTAGTGATGTTAGTATGAGTGACTTGCTGACAGATGTTCAAGAGGAAACTTTTAAAGTATTATTTTCTGATCAAAATATAAAACCAGGAATATTGCTTCTAGTAGCTTATTATAAAGTTTACTCGAAGAACAGATGGGGGCTTTACATTTGTTTAGTCAGAAAATATGACATTTTAGAATTCAGAATAAAAGATATAATTAAAAAAAAAAAATTGGTAAGAGGTGAGATGCGGTCTCCTATTTCTTTTGATGGATATAACATTTCCTAGGTAGCTTACAAAAGTGTTTTATAGTGCTGTTTATAAGTGTCAACTTTAGGATAGTAAAGTGTCAACATTAAGAACAAGGGTGTCAATATTAGGAGAATTCAGTGAATTTTGCTCAATTAAAAACATGTTAAAATATTACCACATACATTTTTTAAAATACTATTTTATGTTAACATAAATGGTAATATTTCACAAATATATTTTTCCTTGATAAATATTGTTATACTTAATTCAATATTTATTTTATGACTCAAATGACAAAAACAATCCTTAGGCTTAAAGTGTCAATTTATGGTGCATTTACCTTTCTTCTAAAAGTATGTAAATAAGACTTAGACAAATTGAATCAAATTACTTTGTCTGAAATCCAATAGTATTGCCATGTTAAAATAGTCAAGTTCTATCTACATATTTTCTTTTAAATTGAATTTATCTGGTTTTAATGGCCCTCTCCCTCTTTCCCACCATTGTCTGGCTTCACCCTAGAAACATAACTTAAGCTTTATAACAAAATTAATAAGCTTCAAGCTTAATACAAACATTTGAACAATTTATGACTTATGGTCTTATGACAAGGTAAACCTAAAATAAACCAGTTTAAAAATTGTACTACATTGTAATATTTGAGGTACTTGCTTGGAATTAGGCTAACTAACCAATCTAATGATTTTCTTTCTCTTTCCAGGTGAAACTATCAATTTGCAGACTCATATGGATTTTATTGCTCTCAAAATAATTATGAAAACGTGTAATAATATTGTTGGACATTAGCTTGCATAAAATCGTCATATATATATCTTTAACTTCAAAGTAACATTACTTTTTTTCCAGGATTGTTCAAAAGATTATTTAATTCTATGGCAGTTTTGCACCGTGCATTGTTCACATGGTTTATTTTGCTTGTTTTTTTGATTTTGTTAGTTTTGAGGTTAGATTCTCGGACTGAATGGAATTGGTTAATAGTTTTCATTCCTCTTTGGGTGTATGACATAATACTTCTTGTTTATGTGGTGTTTAATATGATCTCTCTTTGTAAAAGTGGCCATGATAGACTGTCTAGCTCGCTGCAAAGGAAGATCCTTTATATTCTTGTTATCGTGCTGAAAATGGTGGCACAGGTGGTACTGTGTCTTCACTTGGAGTACCCTGGTTGGAACATGAAGTTTTATTATGTTATGACTCCTATGTGGATACTGTTGCCGCTCTTAACTATTGATGTGTTCACTACATTAATTCAACATAATGCTCAATATTGAGGGGCATTCGTTACATACTCAATAAAGCTTGCTTTCTGATGTCTCATATTAGTTTTATTCTATTTATTTCTAATCCTCAATAGACTATGATGACTCAGTTTACTGTGAAAGGTAGCAGTATTAACTTTGGACTGTTAACAATATCTTATAACCTTCCCTTAGTAGAAACAAGCAGGGTAAGATTGGCACCTTTCAGGGTAAACAAAGGGTACAGTAATTGAATAAAAATAATTGGAAAATATCTGTCAATTTTGGTGGTTTGGGGGTAAAATGCTCGCCTAAGGACCCAATGTTTGTGGGTTTGAAACCAACTGTGGTCAACAGATTTTTCTTGAGTGATAAAAATATGTAACACAGCTTCCTTTTGAAGGTCTCATGTCGATTGGGGCATGTATTTAAAACCTTGGAAGATATGTGTAAATACCTTTCCAGGCAAAATTGGTAGGCTCTTAACGTTTACACTCATAGAGATTCTCATGTTCTGATACAATCATTTGGGTCGGAAAGGGCATGTTAAGCTAAAATAAATAATAAAAAATTAGTCTTTGAATTAAAATCAACTGTTTTTATCCTGCGGCCAGGTTAGTTCGGTAAAATGCCTCCATCTCCCTCTATCCTTTCACCATTTGCCCTCCTTTAATCACTTCCATTCTGCTCCTCTCATTTGTACACACTCTTATATCTGCTCCTCCCATCTCCCGTTTTGGTCTCCATTGAAATCATTTTCCTACATACTTAATTTTCACCATTCTCTTTGTTATACTCTTAAATATTCTAAGTTAATATGTAAGGGTTATTACATTGTCTTAAACAAGAAAGGTCAACTATGTGTCTCTGAATGTTGCTAAAATACATAAAGCTTGCTAAAACTGCACTTGTGATATGTTCTTAATGAAGTTTGTAAGTAATTATTCAAGGGCCATTACAATATTTTAAACATGTTAACTATCCTTGTTGGTTTCTGAAGTATGTACAACTTGTTAAAACTTTTGCTGTGATATGTTCTCCAGTCAGTACCCATTTGATCAATCCCACATAACCCCTTTTCTACATATCTCATGTGGAGATGTTTAACTGTTGTTACTTGGTCATTGAGTGTCCTATTGAGTGATTAGAACATTTCACAAGTACAGGCTAAATTCTGCATACCTTGGCAACACATCATGCCAAAGCAAACTATTATACAATTCACTTCAGTTCTAAATAAGTAATTAGATGTCTCCATAGCACAATCTTGTTTTGTTTTTTTAAATATAAAGTAGGTCTACTTTGTTTCTTTTGCCAACCCTTGAATTTTGTAACTAAAATCCATTCATTGAAGCTCCTTCATCAATGAGGACTTAAAATTGGCTACTGGACATGCTAGGCTTACAGTAGGACGTAAAGCTTTTTTTTGGGGAAATAATAATAATTGTAGGCTGACAATTTCAATATTATTATTATTATTATTATTGGTGACCTGGCGGTCTAGGGGTAAGGTGTCAGACTTCTATGCTGGCGGCCGGGGTTCAATCCCCGGTCCCGGCATAAATTTATCTGATTACCAAACCCTTCCTTCACCTCTGACAATACGTGTATTAATCACAACTTGTGAATGTGGGGAATGCCAGGCCTCCACCGTGGTTCGGATCACACGTTAAACTGTAGGTCCTCCATTTCATCTCACAATCACCCTACCATTACACATTAGCGTAAGTGCTTATAACCCGAACGGGTAGCAAGACGCTGTGCTAATACTAATAATAATACTATTATTATTTATTATTGATGTCCGAAATTATGTTTAAAGAAAGAAAATTTCTTTGTACATAAGGCCAAATAATTTAGAGTCTATGTACCAAGCAAGAATATCATTATTATTAGATCTATAACCATAGTTCTATCTTTGTTAAAGAGGCTTCAACTCATTCAACTATATATTAATCTGTTTGTTATTACACTAGTAAAACAAATCTGATTAAATCCTGGCACAATTTTAATATCATTAAACATTTTTAACACTTTCTTTAACTATTAATCTTATTTATGATAATTTAAAATTTAATGTAATAAAATTGATAAGATTTTTTCTACTTGCAATGTTCTTTCATGTTTTGACACTAAATAATAAATATACTGTAGGCTACTTCTCCATCTATGAAACATCAACCTACATAAATTGCAGATAACTTGAATAGATAGTAAGAAGGTGTGCACCTTATATGAGATATATGAATGGCATTTTACTTGAATTTTGTGTGACTAAAAGGCATAAATTGTAGTGGTAAATAACAAATAACATTTTATTTATGAGGCTACTTTATCTAGGTAACTCTAATTTCTTTCTTCTGTACACTATTTTGAAACTTAAATTACCTTTTTTTATTTCATTTATTTGCGATATTTAACGTGCACTTTCTGAACTGACACATCGCCACTCGAGAATTCTATGAGCGAGAGCGAAAGGGTCTTTCAATTTTGCCAGGAATGGTATCTTCCCATACCTTCCAGGGTTCTTTTATATACCACAATTGACATTAGACCGTAAGCTTTACTCCCCCCCCTCC
>CABFOW010003567.1:41020-55140 GCA_902141385.1 Timema californicum
CCCCCCCCCCCCTATACACTGATTATATCTTAAAATTACCTGCTGACACAGAGGAAACCATCAGATGACACATGATAAACTAGTATGCATTCGGTGTGACCAAGATATTGTACAATTTCTTGCACATTTTTTTTGTACAAGAAGTTCTGTGATGTGTACTTAGCTTAACATGAGCTAGTAACCTGAGAACAATTAGTTGGTTATCTAGTATTTTGAAACTCATTGTTTTTAAAATATATTTCTATGATAAAACATTATTTTAAAAACCATCCGTTAGGAGAGAAAAACCTGGCAAGTGAATAAATTAAGCAATTGGCTAGTATTAAAGTAATAATAAATTGACAGATATTAAATTTACTCGTAATTTATTCCTACGATTTAAATGAATACCATATTATTCGTGCAGTTTTTAATATTAGCTACTAGTGGTGGATTTATGTATGTAGGAGGCCTCGGGGCAGTATACAGTATGTGGACCCCATAAACCCATTCAAGTTACATTGCAGAATGTCTGGGGGAAAGTAATAACTAAGCAACTGTTGATTACTACACAAATACACTGATAACAAAGTGAAATAAATTAGGATATATAAATATTTCATAAAACTGCTCACTATAAACAAATTTTTCTTGAAGCAAACATGTTGATTAGAGTGTTTTTTTTTCTAGTGGAGGTTTATGGAGGCACCTGTTTGTAGGACTTCCCCTTTTATCTGGCACTGCTACTTATCATAAAGTGTTTAAAGTAAGCATTTTGAAATTTGAACTAGTATCACTAACAGTAACTGAGGAAACTGTAAAGAAGGGGATGATAATTTTTTTCCAAAAAAATGGGCAATTCACAAATAAAAAGATGCTTGTTTTCAAAGATTTATTTTGTTCATTGGAAATGTTAATATGTTTATAATAATAGGTTGGTCAGTGTGATCCCATTTTGACTGCTGTAGTTAACTTCTTTTTGGGTTGTTCCATAAAGATTTGGGGTTCATGGCACTGGCTGGCATCATGTTTAGTGCCCTGCAATTCTCGCAGGGTTAACTTGGCCACCTCTCGTATCTCCTTCCAATCTTCCAGGATATCCTCTTCTCTAGAGTGCTGACTGGCCAGAAGGAACCTGCAATAACAGTTGCTTATTATAAAATAAAAGTTAAAAATACAAAACAAGCTGCTTTCCATGGAGTGTTAACCACACTTTCATTCAACACTATCATGTAGAAATTTTTGTGGTGATCGGCTTGACGACCCTGTCATACTGTGTTGAAATATGTTTGATTTTAAGTCCGGGTGTGGAAGGTCTGCAACTCACTGTGGATTTTTCTAATATTAGGGCAGGGAATTGTCATACAGCCAATGACGCACCTCCATGGCATAATAGGGGTGCCCCATCCTGCATGAACCACTATGGCTGAGAATTAATGGTGCTCAAATTTGGCATTAACAAATCACCCAACACTACCAGGTATGTTTGCTGTTGATATTTTCATCAAAGAAATACAAGCCAGCGACTCGGTCCTTCCACAGGCAACACCAAACCATGATGCGCTCAGCCCCCTTGTTGTTTGCTGTCCATAAACCAGTTCATATTCTGTTAGGACTAGTACTGCATGTTTTTTCGGTTTACCTCGTTAACTTGAAAATTCACTTCGTCTGAGAGCATTACCGCAGACAATAATTCTACATCCTCCAGCAGCCACATTTGAACTCGATCCAGATCGTTCATCATGTGATTCAACACTTGTATTTTGTACGGGTGGGGTGAAATGCTACAAAGCAAATTCCCATTGATGCGGGACTTTTGGGCCACCTATAATTTAATAACTATAATATATGTATATTAAATTTTTTTTATATAATATTTATTATTATTGACAAAGACATACCTGACTGCTGAGACTCCTCTGAACCGAGATGTAGCACAATAGGTATGCCCCCTAGAGTTTAGGGTCTTTAGGAATGCCTCTGTAAGTGTGTTGTGCCCTCTTAATCGGAACACCACCATCCCCAGGTGGCGCGGTACGGGAACCTCAAACCGCTCATCTGATCTGACGAGCCACTCAAATCTTTCAGCAAGATGCACATTCTGAAGTAGAACAAATAAACAAAAACATTTTAAATTAAAGGTTGGATGTAATATTTATTGGTCACTATACACATGATGCACACATTCACTTATTTAGAGCTATAATAAAATGTCTCATTTTTACTTACCTTACGGATATGTTTCTGAAGTCCATCAATGCCATAGTTTCTTATGACAAACCATAGTTTGAGTGATTGGAAGCGTTTGCTCAATGATATCTGCCAATGCTGCAAAAACAAATCTAGATTTCTTTAATTCTATCTATGTGCTTTGAATTGTTTATATATTCCATTCTTACATTGAGGCTAAAATGTATATTGGTTCACTATTTTATTAGTGTATTTTATAGGTATTAATAACATCTATCAATAGTGACGGCTGCAAATCACATGACCTGTATAAGTACAAGTAACTTTTTGAGCTGTCCTATGAAAAATGAACTGTAGCTGTGTATTAAGCATTTGTCGATATTTATTTTATTTCAGACAATTTCCATGTGCATATTTATATTCAGGGTCCGACACCCTAGCTCAGTTGGTAACGTGTCTGCATACTAAGCTAAGAGTCCTGAGTTTGATTCCCAGCATGGCCGGAAATTTCTCGTTGATGAAAATATGGGTTTACCCTTTCACATTGATAAAATGACGACCGGGGACTGGGTGTTGTGCCTGTCCTAGTCTTAAGATAGATTATAAAGCATTCAGGCCTAGCAAACTGGTATTGGACAATATATGACATGAATAAAAAAATTGACCCAGACCACAGGCTGGAAACAGTGATGGATGTAAATATATTGATATTCAGAATATAAGTTTCAATAAGTTTAATATACATTTATAAGGGAAACCTCTTTTCGCTTTATGAGGTAATTGTATTATATCTGATAGGTACAGGATAAGTGGATATAAACTTATAAAAGGAACATTCTTTAGAAATGTTTCTCTACACCTTTCCTTTACTTTCTTCCAAATATAAAATAAAGTTTATTTAAAATATGTTTTTATAAATTGAAAGTTTACTCACCATGTACTCAATTTCCAGACCTTTTCAAGGAGAAAACAAAGAATATTATTAGTTAAATAACTTTGGAAAATACAAAACATAAATATATATGAGTAGTCTTTCATACATTAGTTTAATTAAGATTATTGAAGCAAAATGTAATATAAATGGGATCTATATTATATCACCAATTTAGTAACCATATGGGGGTGTACTATGATGCGGTGAAAAATATAACTGATTTTCATGTAGTGATATTTTTGCATGGCATGATTAATATTATGCATTTCACCAAGCTATCAATAAATTGTTGAACTTTGCCGAAGTACTCTCCCATATTAAATGTCTAGAAAATGTTTAGAGGGGCCCTCATCTGGAATTTTTTTTAAACTATACTCTTCTATTTGGACTGGTCCTCAAAATGAATGTTATGAAATTGAGATGCCCCTAGAAACTATTTAAAATTGTTCTCACCTGATTATTTATAAAAATCGGACAGATTTAGAAGATATTTGGAGTTACTCCCCAGAAAATTGTTGAAATTTAGGTGCTCCTACAAGCTATCTAAATTGTCCTCGGGTATATTTTTGAAAATTGTATAGAGTCTACCTCTAGAAACAAATTTGAATGATCATATCCCGGAAAATGTTTGAAAACCAGATTCTTCTAGAAGCTATTTATAATGGTCTTCCTACAGATTAAAAAAAATCTTTTATGTCCCTAGAAGTTATTTAGGGTGATCTTTCTACTGTAGGTGCCATTTGAAGTAGTCTTCTGTTGGCAAATTTTTGAAAATTGAGTGACACTAGAAGCTATTTGAAGTGTCCTTGTGTGGAAAATCTTTAAAAATCAAATGTCTTTTGTAGCTCTTTAAAGTGGCCCTCTTCCATCAAATTTTGGAAAACTGGATGAAATAGAAGATATTTGTAGTCTGATACAAAGCCATCTTTCAATTTAATATTCAAGCATATCATAGGAGAGTGAAATAAATCTAGAGGCTGGACAAGTTTATTCAAGTCCCGAGGGGAGGGGGGAAGTGCCTTCCCCGTTCCTCCACCCATGCTCAACTTGGGTGTTTACATTTTTATAAACTCTGTTGTCACTTTCACAAGATAAAAGAAATGTACAAAAGTTATTACATAATTGACACACACATATGATGAAATACTTGAATTTGATTTACTGCCCAAATATTCGCATGCCAAATTTAATTCCATTAGAAAACTTGAAACCAATAAACTACTAAACACTTTGAAACAAAGGATAAGACTGGACCGAACCAATGAAATAATTGTGACAAATGTCGGTATTCTTCTCCGTGGGAAGCGCCAGCGGTAGCTGAGCGTGAACTATTCCTTAGTATGGAGAGGCAATTCATTTTGTATTTCTTTCATCTTCTACGGATTTATTAAAAACCTGTGAGTTTGGATCATGTGTCCCAGCCCCTGGAAGTCCCAGATATGGTACCATTGTACTAATAGTGCCCCCCCCCCCCCCCCNTTCTGTGGCAGGTCTGTTTATACCTAATAGCTTTATTTAAATGAAATAACAAATAAAAAACAACTAAATTTTTTTTAATATTAACTATAATTACCTGATTTATTATCTACCGAATATGATTGTTCCACTTTTAGTGTCTTTTGGAGCACTGAGATATCCTTCACCCTATAAAAAAATTGTTCATAATTAATACATACATTTACTTGCTCTCTCAAATATATACAATCTATATAAAGAAACATTAAAATAAAATATTTTAATAGCATATTTATAAAATGACAAGGATTTAGTATTAATTGTGTAGCTATGTCTATATCTACTACTGGTGACCTGGCGGTCTAGGGGTAAGGTGTCAGACTTCTATGCTGGCGGCCGGGGTTCAATCCTCGGTCCCGGCAAAGATTTATCTGATTACCAAACCCTTCCTTCACCTCTGACAAGACATCTTGTGAATGTGGGGAATGCCAGGCCTCCACCGTGGTTCGGATTCCACGTTAAACTGTAGGTCCTCCATTTCATCTCACAATCACCCTACCATTACACATTAGCGTAAGTGCGTATAACCCGAACGGGTAGTAAGATGCGGTGCTAATAATAATAATATATCTACTACTCTGTATTATTAAGTAATTACATATAGTAACATACATACAGTAACTACTAATGTAATGAAACAAGATCAATACATTATTTTTAATTTTTTTTTCCCTCGCTAGTAAACTCGCTTTAATACGGTGCTTAAGAAGAAGTTTGGTCCAAAAAGGGATGAGGCCACTGGGGATTGGAGGGGGTCACATACACTATACTCATCACAATACATTGTTAGGTTATTTATTTATCTATTTTGGCCTGGCATCTTATAATTTTAAATCAAGGCCGTATTTACTCATTACCAAAGAATGTTCTACTATACAATTTCCAAATTTTCTTTTGTCTAAACAGGTTTCGACACCTAAAGTACCTACTCGAGATACAATTTCAGTTTTATTCCAGGTGGTCCGCTCCGGGTGTATTACTTCCCTGCTACCCTCTTCCGCTGGTTACCCCATCAAACATGGTTTCTCATCCCAACCCAATGGTGCACCCAGCGGCGGTGAGCACCCCCCTATCCGCCACCTGGGGAGGCGCCCTATCGGAGTTGGTGCTCCGTCTACTCTTAAGCACTTTCTTTCCTGTCTTTCCCCTATTTCTACATACCCTGAAATTGTTTCTCCGAACCTACCAATCCTATTATTCTCCCTTCACTATCTTATTCTAGTCTTATTCTAGTATTACAGCTAACTAATCTAAACAAATTCTTACACTTCGGGAACATCCGATACCCCGATGGTACAGGGGGCTGCTGAGCAGCCACCTATCTCCATCTTGACGCAGAGGGCCCTTACAAGATCTGATCCTACTTTCCTTGTTTCCAAAAAGAGGGATCTGCAGTCACAGGGTCCCCCCTGCGTCCTATTTCTTTCCCCAATGTTCGGCTGGAATTATGATCCTTCGGATTACCGAGGTTACCTCAGTAATCCTCCGGATCCATCAGCCGAATTGGTATACTAGTCCTACAAAGCTATGTGTTTGCCACTACCCGGCATCTCTCCTTGTTCCTCATGAAAGGTTATATATCAGTATTTCCGCAAAAGCAACCTTCTCCTTCCACTATTCGGCCCCCGCTGTTACCTCACCCGCGTCTGTCTCAGTTCCGTGTTTCTGTCCTCGTCACTATCGCTAGTCTCCCCCCCCCCCCNCCTGGGCCCCCCCCCCCCCCCTCCATCTCTTTCCCTCTGCCTGTTTAGTCTTTGTCCCAGTTTTCGTTTCTCTCGCAGGTCCCTTACGTATTCAGTCTTAGCCCTTTTTGAAGCTTCCGTCGCTATCTTGTCTAGGAACCTCCAATGGGTGGGATCTCTCAGGATACCCCCCACCAGTCTCCCCAGCACTTCCTGCTGGCTCGGTATTCTTATCTCAAGCGTTCGGGCACATTCCAACACAACGTGTTCCGGGGTGCTCACCTCACCGCATTCACACAGATCAGATTCGACCAATCCCATCTACCTTAAAGATTCTGAGTATGGCCCCTTCCCCATGATGAAATGGACCAGACCCGGGGATGGTTCCAGATGTACGTTATCAATCCTTTCAACCACATTTGGAAAGAGTTGATAAGCCCTTCTACCAGTTTCACTGCCCTCCCAGTGTATTTACCATTCCTTCAACAGAGCAACCTTTGCGTCTTCGAATGTTTCCACTTCGGGTGAGGTGAGTATCTTAACTATCTCCCAGTTATTCTTCCTTTTCCAGTACCCAATTGATTTCTTCTTAACCAGAAGGTCCAACGGCCACACACCTAGGGCCACACAGTACATCTGTTGCCACTGCCCGGTAGGCACCCGCAAGTCTCAGGAGGGCATTCCTCTGTACACTCGGGACAGCTCTAGCCGGCATGACGTTGTTTAGTCTGTGGGCTCAGACGCACGCCCCATAGCCAACAATAGAAAGAAGGATCGTGGGGTAATGTCTTTATTATCCACATGGGCAGGTGGGACCACCTTTGCCCAATGCTTATAATCTTATTCATAACCCGCTGTGCTCTCCCCATCACTTCCTCTACATGCACCGTGAAGTTTCTTTTCTCATCGAGAGTGACTCCCAGGTATTTGACCGTTTGGATCCTATCAAGTTCTTACTCTCGGCCTTTATTGCAGGATTCCGCACCAATCTCCCCCTGAATAACATAAATGTTGTCTTCGCTGGTGCCATATTTGGTTTAACACCTTTGCACCACCTTCTCAGCCCATCTAACACCCGATTGCATCTTTCCTCCAGGCTCTTCCTTGAATTACCTTCTACCACTATTAGAAGGTCGTCCGTGAAGGTGACTATTCCATGCGTTTTAGGGATCTCCAGTATCTGCAGCCCCGGCTCCAGTCCCACATCCCAGAATATCTACCCGCAGACTGATCCCTGGTGACATCTCTTAGTCAGTCTTTTCTGCACGCTGGTACTCGAACACCTCTGGGTGGCATACCTATTCCGGCAGTAGTCCTTCAAGCTTCTGTACAATTGCCCTGGACACTGCAGTTCTCTTAACCAGTCGAACAACGCCGGCCACCATAGGTTGTCAAACGCCTCCGAGATGTCTACGAATATCCCCACCACGTATCTGTCAGCAGCCGAGTTGATCAATTCCATTTCTCTACAGATGGCATCCTTTGTCGATTTACCCCTTCGAAAGCCATACTGCTGTTGATGCATGCCCACTCTTGTCCTATGTCTTAGTAATCTTTCACACGGTATTTTTTCCTGTAGTTTCCCACTCGTGTTTAGAAGGCAGATGGGTGTCTATGACTTTGGAAGAAGCGGATCCTGTCCTCTCCCTTGCTTAGCACGATTATCTCGCTCTACTTCCAGATGTTCGGGACATTGTTAGGATAGTAAAGTCTCGTAGATTACATTGGGCAGGACATACAGCGTGAATAGAAGAGTCAAGAACTTTGTTCAGGGTATTAATTGGTTGACCCAATGGGAAGACCTAGATGCAGGCGGGAGGATGCCATTAGAATGGACCAGAAAGAAATAGGGTGGGGTGAGGTGGATTGGATAGAAGTAGCTCAAGATAGCGATGTGGTGGGATGAGGTGGACTGGATAGAACTAGCTCAGGATAAGGATACGGTGTAATGAGGTAGACTGGATAGAACTAGCTCAGGATAAGGATAGGTGGCATACTTTTGTAAGAGCGACAATGAACTTTTGAATTCCTACTAATACCATAAAGTAGGTAAGTAAACAAACTCAATTTTCTTAACTTACCCATAATTTATACCTATATTAATAATTTTTAATATGGAGATCCCCTGATTATGGATATTTCTGGATTACTCATGAATTGGAATGGTTTGTGACACTTCCCCGGCATTAGTGTAGATTAAGAGTTTACTCTATAGTGGGTTTTACACAGTGTAATAAACTAATTTGTATATTTTATGGTTTCATAAAGTTAAAATCCATTAGCTAATAAACATTGAAGTGTTATTTGCTAAACTATAGACCTTTTGGTTTTACATTTATTCCTGCTGGTAAGGCAAGAAATCCAACATTCCACTAGTGTGGTTCCTATTGCAAGAGTTTAGTTACTTTACCACATAGCACAGCTGTAGAAGTTGACCATCATAATCTTGCAAGGTAGGAAGACAAATGAGTCAACGTAGTGGATACCATCTAGCCAAAACCTGAACTCGGGACATATGAAGGCTGTACCGGCATATGCTGCGTCCACGTGCAGCCAGATTCCCTCCTTATGACCTGTAAAGTATTGGAGGATATTTACAGTCGGATTAGGACCAACATGTCAAGTTATGATTCCTAGCACCCACTTTGGTGGCCGCATGGTATAAGACGCTACACTCGCAGTAGACTAAACTGCCGATGACAGGTAGATCGAGTTTCGAATTTCAAACGAGCGTATCGAGTTTTTTTCCTAATGGTTTCCCATTATCCCCGCAAATGCTTGTACACTTACTCTAAATTCAACCTTCCTCATACTTAACCCATCAGCATAATTAATACTAGAGATGGGATGAAACCAGTTTTTCAATTCCACTTCTCGATTTCGATTCTTAAATTCTTACCTCGATTCTTACTGTAATAGGCCTGAAATAAAGTGGGAACGGCCATATTGTTTTATGTTAATAGAAACCAATATGGCTGCAGTGATAGGTGAACCTTTTTTTATACCAATTTGATTTTATTCTGGAAATTTTGGCAAACGTCTATTAAATATTAGACTTTCAAAACATATTTGCCTTTACAAATTACAATCATGATTTTAATGTTGACTTCAAAATTTTGAAATAAAATGTACCTATATTATTATTAGTATTATTTAATTTGTGACATTAAATTTGCAAAGCAATCGTAATATATTTCTTAATACAGGGCTGATATCTGTTAATATGGAGGTTTATTTGTGTTTTTTCATGAATACATTATGCTACCACAGTAAATATGTTTAGGCCTACATATGAAGCGAAACATCAATTTTTAGGTTTTTTCATATTGAGCACCATTTGAGGCGCACTAAGTCTCTGTGACTGGATCTTAGCTCCTTTCATAGCCAACCAATGTATAACCACCAAAAACATTGGTTGGCATTGAAAAAAACCCATATATTTTGGCTTATTGCATTTTTGCAACCGCTGATTTAATTTGAAGTTTATAATCCTAACTTTTGTACTTTTTTTATTGATATTTTTCACGCCAAACATGGGCGTATAGAAGGAATACGTAGAGAAAGAATCGAAAACTAGCACCGGTACACCCAACTAGGAGTCAAATAATGACTTCCCCTTGTCAACGGTGACCAAGCACAATTCAAGTCTCACACCTTAGATTGCTCGGTCATCAGTACAGAATTAATTATGTTATCATGATAAACAATTATTTCAGCCAACTTGCATAATGGTCCTAGTTCTTGGAGGTCGTCAAACGAGCAAGTGCTTGTTGTTCCCAGAGTAGCACATAACTGAAACACAATACATGTCTTTACTCAAATACACATCAATAAGAAATTCATATACGCCAACTTAGTAAACTTAGGTTGAATAATTATAGCAAAAAATTGATTGATTTTTAAGCAATTTACCATAAGTAGGTACTCATTTACAAGCCTCTTACAGGGAAACAGCATTAAAATTATTTTAAATTATTTGTTGGAAAAAACTGTTTAAAAAAGGGTTTTATCATTTATGGCTGTATCTTCACCACTTATTTCCTTTGTATATTGAAGATATCCACAATTATATTATTCAAGGTCACATGTGATATTTAACTTCCCTCCTACAACAACAAAACTTTACAGGAAATACACACACAAAAGAAATTTCCATACCACGCTGTAACAATATATCAAGCTATGTGGACTCACGTAGAATGGTATTAGTCCCTCTTTCTTGTCCTTGGCAATGACCTCATTAAGTTGTTGGCTCCTCAGACAGAAGCTGTTATCACTTTCCACCACGTGAAGACGTATTCGACATATTTGACATCCTTTTACTACCGACGAGTGGGCCTGTGAGAACAGTTATTCTTTATTATTTTACTGCGGTTACTTAGGTATAAAAAGATTTGATGGTACACTGTTGATCACACTTCAGTGGCGAGGCATGACCTTTTCAGATCTATAAGCAATCATAGTGAACCCAAATCCTACATTAGCTTTATCACTATTTCTAAGGGGAAGTTTGTGTGTACGCATGCCCATTCATTTTTTTATAAACAAATACAACTCCGATAATTTTTATTATTATTATTATTATTATTATTATTATTATCACTATGCAAATAAGAAAATCTACCTTTTTGCAAATTTGAGTGGCACTTGAAACGAAGTCTGTCACTTTCCTGACTTTGACCTCACCCCGGAGAAGATTTGATGCAACACAAACACACCTGATTGTTTTATATACACTGCTAATTATGTACATATTAAACAGTCACAACCTACCAAAATAGTTATTTCTTGTATGCAAGTTCTATGTTTCAGTTTTTCTGCACAAATAAATCAATGGTACTCTCGTAGAAAATATTCTTCTTTTTCAAAGCCGAAAACAGAATTGTTTCAATGGATATCAATGATAAAGCCGATAGTACGTTTTCACTCTGAGAGCTGCGCAAATAAGTTTTTATTCTTTTTAAGGCTGAAAATGTCCTTTCAATGGATGCGCTTGTAGCTGTAACTATCGCCATAAGATGTACAAGTTTATAAACTTCAGGTACTGTGTCACTAAGATCCGCAGCACTCAAATATTTCAGCAAATCATAAATGCTATTCTTACAAAATTGTTTGTTTGGATAAATCACTGAAAGTTCACCTCTCAGCCTAGGAAAGTTTGTTTTAAGGGAAGAAAATAGTTGTTCTGGAAATTTCAACAAGAACTCAGAAGATCTTTTTTTAGTCTAGAAGGGCAATGAAATAAAGTTGGCCTACATCTGAATTTTTTTTCTTCATTTTATTTTTGACATAGTCGATGACCTCATAGTACAGTCTCCTAAATGGATCTTTCCTATTTTCTGAAACATCCTCAATTTTTTATATTTTATGTCGCTGTTCAAGTTCTTCACAGCCATCGAGCTCCATCCAAAAATTATCAAATTTATTTCTCACGTCATCTAGAAACTTCTCAAAATCATTAATTTGTTTCATGCAGTATCCTATGTCAGATATATTTTTCTGTAAAGTTTCAAAAATTAAATCGTCTTGCGGGAGAACACAATTGAACAACTTAAGTATGAAGTTAAAGTCAAAGTTCTGAAGAGTAGCCTGGAAACCCTTTGCACCATTATAGCTCTCAGTGTCCGATTCATCTCCATGTTCAGTCATTGAATCAAAGAGTCTTAGAAGATTGACCTTGTAATCCAATACTGTAGCACCTTATATTTTACTTCTTGGTCAATAGCAAATTTTTATTTGGATGATTTGGAAAAATATGAAGTAAGTCCAGATAATGTTGCGAAAAATACCTTACATTGTTTTATGTGATTTACACTATTATTTAAAAAACAAATTCATTCTCTGTGCATAACAGTGCACAACAAAGCTTGAGTGCACTTGGCTTTGATCTGAGCTTGTAAGCCGTGGTGCAACACCGACTTTGTGGTAGCGCTGTCATAGGTTTGTGCGATCAACTTTTCTTCACATTGATATTTTTTCATAATGTTGAAGACATGCAGAGATATTGCATTTGCTGTACGGTCGTGGCTAGAACCATTAAAACCAAGAAACCCTTCGTGGACTTCCCCTTATTCATTAACATAACGTAATCGTGTAGAAACTTGACATTTATTTGTGACGTCGGTGGTTTCCTCTAATATAATTGCAACAAATGGTGGTTTCTTCATTTCCATTTCTATTTCTAATATCATGATTCGTGAAATACACTTTATTAAATCATTTTGGATATCACTGGACAATCCAGTGAAAACAGTGGCATATCTTAGATGGCCGTCTAATTCTTTATCCATTTGTCTTAACAATTTTATCAACTCTACATAGTTACCTTGATTTGAAGATTCATTCCCTCGATTCATCGTTCCCACGAAAGGGGAGCTCATATTCTGCTAAACAACAGATGGCGTTAATGAGACGGCTAACAATAATCCTGTTATTATTAACCAGCTCATTATGTTTTTCTTTGTTAATTCTGAATTGACCTATCAAAGAAATATTTACTCTGGTTTTACCAAACACCTTTTAAAACTATGAGAGAATTAATGGGACTCTGGGTTACTTCATGGCGTTTCTGTAGATTTGGTAAATTATTTAAATCTGTAACTTCATCCTTTGTCCAAACATTCTTCTCAGTTGAAAACAAAAGACACGGCCAGCAGTATAACTTACAATTTCACACAACCACCTATAATAGCCTCATAATTTTGATTTTTCGGGTGTCGTGTGAATGTTTTTGACCTTAATTCTGGAATTAACGGAGTGTATTGTCTTTTCGAAATAATATTTAATTTACCTGTGTAATATCTAGTCCCGAATGGTTTGTCAAATAAGTCTTGCAGTCACATTCACTCGACGTCATTGTAATGGTCCGTCCGTTGGTGTCACTCGACCAACTTCTAGCGCATAGCTGTTGAAGCGGTTCCTCTACAGCTTACTCGCTGAGCGATGGCGTCACTCAGCTCCCTACAACGCATTAGGCAGTGAGAGGTGTAGGGGGCAGTGATCGCTAGCGTGGTCTTGTATATGTGATCTTGTGACCGTCTCACCCATTACCAATATGAATCTACTTCTGTTTTAAATACATACGCACTTTTGAGTCTGAGTTAATAGAGTACTAACGTTTATTTTTAGAAACCAATGCAAATATGAAGAGCTGGTAGTTTCCATTCATAGAAATAAAATTTAATTACTGTACTGTTTATTATCTTCCAATTAAATTGTAAGCGGTGCTTAGAACACATGTATGGACGCCTCTGTCACATATACAGAGTTGTCAGTCTCATCTGGTTTGATTTTCCATCTTTTGGGAGGCTACAGTAAGAATTCTGACTGAGTGTACGGAAAAGTATTATTTACCAAAATGTTTTCCCACTTACACTTTACACTAATGCCGGTACACTTTTAGAGTGCTATTTTCTTCATCACTATTCCATTAGTGTAAATATGTCCATAACTCAAATGTATGTAGAAACTAAAATCCAGAAAAACACTAAAAATGAAGATGATCATTCTGTAACATTACGTGGTATAATGTTACAACTGGACCCCGCCCAATACTAACGTAAATAGATATGTCGCATCAAAGCATACTACCCGCTCCAATATAAGTTCAACTCCATTAGGATCCCTACAATAGTATGTTTCTCTGTTGTAGTTCTTGTAGGCTAAGAAGACATAATAATTACGAGGCGGCACAATATATTTCATTACTCGATCCAATTCTAAGTATTAATTTGTTCATGTACTTACAATACTAATCTGCTCACAATAGAATCCTGCAAGGCTGGCCGACGCCTGGAATCCTATACTGGCGAGTGGGTCGA